>NLAM01001049.1:0-41889 GCA_002370325.1 Metschnikowia hawaiiensis
AAGATTAGATTTATTAAAAGATTTACGTAAAAAACATAAAGAATATTTTAATATTGAATATAAAAATGAATCTCAAAAAGATAATTTAAGTGATAAAGGTCGTTTAAATATAAGTAAAGGTTCAAGAAAATTAATATATATAAATGATAATAATGAATTGAATTTATGTCAATTTAAATCAATAAATCAAGCTTCTCATTATTTATGTTGTAGNTGATAAAGGTCGTTTAAATATAAGTAAAGGTTCAAGAAAATTAATATATATAAATGATAATAATGAATTGAATTTATGTCAATTTAAATCAATAAATCAAGCTTCTCATTATTTATGTTGTAGTACAAAAACAATTCAACGTAGTTTAAAATTAGGATGAATATTTATACCCGATATATATGCTAAGAATTGCTAAGAATTGCTGAGAATTGCTGAGAATTGCTAAGAAATCGCTAAGAAATTGCTTAATATATGGTTTCAATGGATCATTTAAAATTAATAATAAATGAAAATAAAAATATTCAGTACATATATACAATGCTTAAAAAGGGGTTGATAAATATAAAAGAAAGAGAAATAGAAAAAGTTGTTAAAGAAACATAAGTAAAAGATTATGGAACGAGGCCACTTATGAAAATATTAATGTGAGTCTCAAAATTACATAAAAATGGAGAAGGTGAGAGATATAATGTCCAAGCTGTGTCGGGGTGATTTCGCCCAATTTATCAAACTTTGTTTCTCAGAATCGGTACAAAACACCGTTACAATCAATTAGGTAATGCGTGGAAAAATGGGGAATCCAATTCTACTATGCTTAAAGAATAATCCCTGTAGACAATCTACCACTACTGGATGTATAAAGTAATATTGTGATACGAATAGACCGTATTAGAAACAAGATTGCGAAACCAATCAAACGCAAGGCTTCATAGACGAATGGATGGAAATGGCATGGTGTAAATCTCCGTCAATGACTTCTCCAACGTCCATTTCTCAATGTGGTTGTTTTCATTTTCTCCCAAACGTCTGATGAACTCTACTCGGATGAGCTCTACTCCTCGCTGCAAGAGCTGCGCCTGTTGGTGTCTTAGGGTGTACTGGTCTATCTAAGCCGTAATTTCTGCTAGCATTTGTAGATATGCCATGTCTATGCTGTTGGTTAGTTAATCCTTTCGTACCGGCTAAATCGTCCTTTGTTCCGAAGTAGTCCACTTGGAATCATTTTCTCTACATACAAATGTATCTATATATATGTATATTGTCTCAACATACATTGTACCTCTTGAACGTTCTGGAGCCTTGAACGTTCTGGAGCCTTGAAAGTTCTGGAGCCTTGAACGTTCTATGGAACCTCGATCACTTAGTTGTCACTATCATACCACCCTGGGACATTCCTGTTTAATTCGGTCAAGACATTCCTGTTTAATTCGTTCAAGACATTCCTCATACTGTGTAGATGAACCAAAAAGATTGGAGAATCTGGTGTTTTGGGGGAGTAATTACGTTTGAAGTGGACGGTCACGTGATGGGATCACACTGTACACTGTATACACTGAACTCTACTCCATGCTGCAAGATCTGCGCCTGTTGGTGTCTGGGGTAGGAATCAAAGCAGGAATTTTTGCTTACATTTGTAGCCAACTCTTCATTAAATCTGCTAATAATGTTTGTAGTCCAGCTGGGATCCAAGGAATTGTGGAACTTAACCCATCAGATACGAAAGCTTAAGAATGGTCTTGGCCATTGCAGTAAACGAGGCTTACAAACCAGACAAATGGAGGTCACGATGCATTCTTGAATGGAACTTAGAGGAAGGAGAAATGACAACCTGAGGATATGCCAATAGGAAAGAACACTTTGTTCTCGTATAAGTATAAGTATAAGTATAAGTATGAGCAAGAAAAGGATAAGATTGTGTGGGAGCCTTTTGAAGAGCATAGAAGATGCGGATGGTGGATTTTCATTCCAAGGACTAGTTTAAGAAGAGCCATTGGCTCTTTACATACTGAATCTCGGACTAAAGCCCAGACTGCTTACTTGTACTTGTTGCTCCACACTACGATATCAGCCTTTACTTACGAACTTACTTCTTTAGTGAAGCCGACTGAGCTTTTAAGGTTTCGGAGTGACGTTTCACTTCTTCCTTGTGGCTGGTACTTCCCCAAAGAGAAACTCCCAAAGAGAAACTCCCAAAGAGAAACTCCCAAAGAGAAACTCCCAAAGAGAAACTCCCAAAGAGAAACTCCCAAAGAGAAACTCCCAAAGAGAAACTCCCAAAGAGAAACTCCCAAAGAGAAACTCCCAAAGAGAAACTCCCAAAGAGAAACTCCCAAAGAGAAACTCCCAAAGAGAAACTCCCAAAGAGAAACTCCCAAAGAGAAACTCCCAAAGAGAAACTCCCAAAGAGAAACTCCCAAAGAGAAACTCCCAAAGAGAAACTCCCAAAGAGAAACTCCCAAAGAGAAACTCCCAAAGAGAAACTCCCAAAGAGAAACTCCCAAAGAGAAACTCCCAAAGAGAAACTCCCAAAGAGAAACTCCCAAAGAGAAACTCCCAAAGAGAAACTCCCAAAGAGAAACTCCCAAAGAGAAACTCCCAAAGAGAAACTCCCAAAGAGAAACTCCCAAAGAGAAACTCCCAAAGAGAAACTCCCAAAGAGAAACTCCCAAAGAGAAACTCCCAAAGAGAAACTCCCAAAGAGAAACTCCCAAAGAGAAACTCCCAAAGAGAAACTCCCAAAGAGAAACTCCCAAAGAGAAACTCCCAAAGAGAAACTCCCAAAGAGAAACTCCCAAAGAGAAACTCCCAAAGAGAAACTCCCAAAGTAATCGTTTTTCTATGGATCAGGCCTCGTCTCTGGTAAACAGGAGGTGTGGATCAAGTCATTCACAGCCATTGAGAAATCTGGGTTCTAAGATGTATTCCAGAATCTTAGGGTGTACTGGTCAATCTCATTTCCTAGGATACTGATAATGATGGTAATGAATTATAAATGATATCAACAGTTGCTTGAGGTGGATCATCAATAGCTGGAGCTTTAGTTTACGTAGCTTTAATAAATGGTCCTTTTTCAACATTGTATAAATGTACTTTATTCTCTTTAAATGTTTATTGTCACCTCGAGTTTGACACCTTTACAAGAAACTTTCTCTCTATGATAGTGATAGAGATAGAGATAGAGATGGAGATTTAGAGATATTTAAAGATGTAAAGGTATAGAAATAGAAAGAAATAGAATTAGAATTAGAAATAGAAATAGAGAATTAGAGAAATAGAGAAATAGAGAAAGAGAGAAAGAGAGAATTAGAGAATTAGAGAATTAGAGAATTAGAGATTTAGAGATTTAGAGATTTAGAGATTTAGAGATTTAGAGATTTAGAGATTTAGAGATTTAGAGATTTAGAGAAATAGAAATCGAGATTTAGAGAGATAGAAATCGAGATTTAGAGATTTAGAAAAATAGAGAATTAGAGAATTAGAGATATAAAAGTATGGAGATTTTCTTGATTTTCTTGATTCTCTATTCTTTAATTTTTTCTAATTCTTTTTTGGTTCTTTTTTGGTTTTTTCTGGTGCAATTACTCGGTTTTGGTGATTTTGTGGGGTAAATTCCTGTGATTTTACAATTTCGCACTTAAAAAGCTTTGACGAGGAAAACTCGAAATGGACCTGAAATTTCCACATTCTCTAAAACGGAGGAAAAATCACTTTTTTTATGATCAAAAAAACGAGCTGAAAATCGGTTTTTTGTTAATGGTTTTTTTTTTTCGAAATTAAAAGGGAAATCCTTCGTTTATATGCCGGAAGCGAAGTTACACGGTTTTCTGGTCTCTCCAACACACCCTAAAACCCCCATTTTCTGGTTTTCTTTTGGTTAAATTAATTCTTAAAACTGATAAACTACTATGGCTTGGCTTTTGGCCAAAAAAAGGGGAGGAATACCTTTGAATTTGGGAGAAAGAGGGTTGGTCCTGCATACAGAACACTACTTATATACATGAATGGGTTATATACAGGAACTCATTCAAGTCAAAGGCCTTTGCTTCTCTTGACATTATCAGCCGTTACTGAACAAACCAGACATTGAAACATGACTGAAACATGACTGAAACATGACTGAAACTGACTGAAACTGACTGAAACTTGGCTGAAACTTGACTGAAACTCAAAGTACGGAGCCCCAACTACTAATCACGTGACCACTACATAATCACTATCCTTAACAATTTTCTATTACTTTTCAGTGGGTCTTCATCTTTAAATGTCTTTTGTTTTTGATTATTATTATTTTCAAGACACCAGTACACCCACCTAATCCCAGCCTCAAAGAATGTTCCTATCGATCGTTTTCTTCAAACTTATTCTAAACCTTTTATAGGCTCAATACGCCATTGGCACTCCCTGGATCTCCAAGTTTGTCACAACCATGACTTTTTTTTTCACCTCTCAAACTTTTCGATTTTCTCTTTTCTTCACTCAAACTTTTTTTCTCTTCTTTTTTGTTCTCTTTTTTTCTATCTTTTCTCTTCTCTCCTCTCAAACTTTTCTCTCTTCTTTTCTTCTCTTCTCTTCTCTTCTCATTTCTTTTCTTCTCTTCTCTTCTCATCCATCATGCGATCGTCACTAAATCCCATGAACCACCAGAAGTCCATTTGATTCTTTGTTCTAGAACAATGAACAATGAATGATCCTTGGATTCAACCCTCAACCTTCAAACTTCAAACATTCAAAATTCAAACATTCAAGTCCTCAAACTTCAAACATTCAAGTCTTCAAGCTTCAAACTTCTTAGTTTAAAATTCAAGTTCAGTTCAGTTCAGTTCAGTTCAGTTCAGTTCAGTTCAGTTCAGTTCAGTTCAGTTCAATTCAAGACCAAATCCCCATACCCAAGACCATGGCCACACTGATCGGAACGGATATATCCATAACGATCATATGGATGAAGTTCTGAATAGCATCATATGCAAAGCAGACCATCTCATGACCTGAACTGATCCCTGAATTGAACTGATCCCATGAATTGAACTTCATATTTTGGGTTGTGATGAAAAGACTGAGGGTTTCAGGAAAAGAAGATCTCGATCAATGGACCATGGCCAATGCAAAATCCCATCTTTTCGTTCCTCGTCAACCCAAAACCAGTCCTTTGATCTTCTTAAGCGCATCAATCCATGGAATGCCATGGAATGCCATGGAATGGTCATCAGGATCCTCGACTCTTTGAGAAACGCAGAAACCGTGACTCATCAGAAAAAGTCAGAGACAGTCAGAGACAGTCAGAGAAAGTCAGAGAAAGTCAGAGAAAGTCAGAGAAAGTCAGACAAAGTCAGAGCCAGAACGTCAGTTTAAGCCATAAGCTGGAAACCAGGGAAAACTGAACTGAAACCGTAGAAACTCATGAAACCCTGGAAACTCATGGAACCCTACAAACTCATGAAATTGTAGAAAGTCAAGAACTCCAGAAAGTCAAGAAATTCACGACACTCCAGAACTCCAGAAACTTAGATTGAGTTCCTGGGCTGGTTAGAGCTGAATTTGAACTCATTCGAAACTCAGAATCACGTGGAATAACCGAAACAGAGAAGCACAAGAAACAAACATACCCGAACTAGACAGAAACTGGACAGAAACTGGTGAGAAACTGGACAGAAACCAGACAGAAACCAGACAGAAGCTGGACGGAAACTGGCCTGGAACACCCATGAAACACCAGGAACTCATGAAACTTCGAAACTTCAGAAAATCATAATTCACCAGAATCTCATGAAACACCTGAAATTTCAGAAACTTCAGAAACTAATGAAACTCATGAAAAGCAGAAACATCCGAAACTCATGAAACTAATGAAACACCGGAAACTTCATAAGTTAGCCAGAAACACCAGAAACTAGCCAGAAGTTTATGAAAGACAGAAACTGGCAAAACACAGAAACTTCTAACATACCAGAAACTCATGAAACAACTGAAGCTTATAAAAGCAGAAACTCATGAAACGCCAGAAACTTCAGAAACTTCAGAAACATTAGAAACACCAGAAACTAATGAAACACCAGAAACACCTGAAGTTTCTGTGGACAGAAACTTCAAAATTTCCGAAACTCATGAAACAACTGAAGTTTCTGTATCCAGAAACTTCCGACAGAAACTTACGAAACAACTGAAGTTTCTGTGTCCAGAAACTTCATCAACACCACCTCAATACTCTGAATTGGAGAGCAACGACTTCAACGCCCACTCGTCCTTGAACTTTGTCTTCATAATGTCCAACTCGGAAATCAAATTTGAACAGGCGTTTTTAAGCGCCTCCCGAGGCGTGTAGTCGTCGTCGGTCTGGATTCTCAAGACAAAATTGGCAAACAACGGGTGCTCGACTTTGTAGGCGGCGAAAATGACCCGGTCGTCCTTGGCCAATTGCGCCCGCAACATGTTGGCAAGCGTGTGGTCTTCCCTTTCGATTTTGATGATGGCGGCGTTGGGGACTTTTGTGTCGGGGATGATTTTGATTCTGGAGGGGGGTGGTTAGTATGGGGGGAGGCACAGGGGGAGGCACGGGGGCCTGCACACAGACGGGGGTTCTGCACACAAGCGGCGGGGTTTTATACGTACTTTTCCACTCCATCGGGTAAGATGAAGAGCTCGAAGCGGTCGGGGGCATTCATTGCGCTGGGTGAAGAAGATGGTGGTTGGACGCTTTGATGCCGCACCTGCGTTGAGAATGCCTGGTGCACGGGCCTGCGAAAATGTAGTAGGGTTATATGTAGGATTATATAGTGATATATACAGGAAAATATACAGTATTATATGCAGGATAATATATAATGATATACACAGGATCATATATAGTGATATATACAGGAAATTATACAGTATTATATATAGTAATATATACAAGAATATATACGGTATTATATATAGTGATATATGCAGGTTTATATATAGTGATATATGCAGGAACATACAGTATTATATAGTATTGTAGTATTATCTGGATCTGGGGTTTCTGGAAATACCGAAGACTTACTGTTGGACTCATGTGACCCCGGAATGGTGTTGGGATCAGGTGACCCTCGGAATTGGTGTCGTGATCACGTGACCCTCGGAACGGTCGGTCGGAACTGAGAAAAGACTTTTATACTATTCCACCAGTTTTACAGGAAAAAAGCTGAAATTTTGACGCCGTAACTGCCGGATTTCCCTCTCCATATTGCTTTTCTTAGAAATTGCCTGGCTCCTGAAAAAGGCGCTTTGCATTGGGCCAAAAGTACCGGGGGTAGCGTGGTGTACGGGTGTCGTGGCCCCGAGTTCCGAGGGATCACCCACCATTGAATTAAATCATGCATATCAACTATATATGGATGTATCAAGATATACTGTGGAGAAATCGAAAATGGTCGTAAAGAATAATAGTGTTTTACCTGTACCACTTTAAGAGGGCGTACTGCATACAGTACTGGAAATACCAGAATCCTTACAAAATTCTAAGCCACCACAAAAAACGGATTTCAAATATTACTAGAATTGGACTATTGGAATTAAGACTAAATTGGCATTTCCATATCCAGAAATGCAATGGCACGAAGCTATACCGGTGACAGGCTATTGTGAAAACATTCTATATGCAGTGTCGGACAGAAATTGGACAGAAATTGGACAGAAGTTGGACAGAAATTGGACAGAAAGTAGACAGAAATCGGACAGAAATTGGACAGAATTTGGACAGACTTTGGACAGAAATTAGACAATTTGGGCTGGATTCTAGTGGATTACACGATTACACGATTACACGATCTGTGGACTAGTATTCCCTTCAACAGACAAACTGTTCTTAAACAATCCAACAGGCGATTATATTCCATAGCATTGTAGGTATTTCACGTGGCTTGGAGGTGTGGAGGTGATTACAAAAAGTGGTTCACGTGACTCGAGTTGGTGGTGTACGGGTGCTACCAAAAAAATGGTGCACGTGATCAGAAAAGTGCGGCACGTGATTACATGTGGTTGCGTACTATAAAAAAAACTGGTTGGTGTACGGGTGTGTGGAAATGTACTGTTAAGGTTTTTTTAGGCAAAAGCCGATGAAATAGAGTGTGGTGTACGGATGTTGGAGGAGAGTTGGCCGGGTTCGGGTGGGTAGTGGGCCGTTGGGGTAGGCCCGGTGTGGCTGGTGTACGGATGTCCTTATGGAAAAAAACCCCCGTGCACCATGGTAAAAAAAAAATGGTCCCACATAACTTCGGACCCCCCACCCCCTGAAATTCCGGTTTAGCCCCTCCCGAGGTGGAAGCAGGTAAATCCGGGAGGTCCCCACTGTTGCCTGTGTGCAGTCCGTCAAAGAAGAAGCGGCCCGTGTTTCCGCGGCGCCTGCATGCAGGACCCGCCTTTGCTGCACGCATCCCCACCGGCCCTTTTTTTCTATCTCGCTATCTCGTCACTCTTCCATACTCCAACCTTTTAAAAACCCTTGGTGCACCATGTCCAACCAAGAGAACCGCTGGCCCAACCAAGGCATTCCCATGAACCAGAATTTCAAGTACGTATAAATACCCGTGTTTTTTTTTTGTTCCTTTCCGATTCCCTTTGTATTTGCAGAACATATGGCGGTGGAGCAAACTCAAAGTCCCCAGACCCTTTTGACTGATTGATCGGGTTGCAACGACCCAGGGGGGCTTGCTGGTGTTTCAGAAGTGTTTCAGAACCGTTTCACAACTGTTTCAGAATCTTTTTCCCGGTGTTTCTGGCGTTTCTGGTGGTTCTGGTGGTTCTGGTCTCGGCCGGAACCTCCATTCCCGCTTGTTTATCCCCCAGTCTTTGTCCTTTTATCCCCCAGTCTTTGTCCTTTTACCCCCCAGTCTTTGTCCTTTTGACTCTTGTCGCTTACCCGCCCACTTTTATCGCTGGCTGCTTCTTTGTTTTACAGCACTGGCGTTGGCCGTCAATTTGGTGGCTGTCAATTTGTCGATTTTGATCTGCCCAAATCCTACGTCCCTCTCGAGTCGTCCACCAAATCCATCTCGAGTCGTCCATCAGTGACATCTCTTTATCTCTCTGTGTCTTTGCTGTTCCCTTGTTGGTGTCCATTATGTCATGCTGCCAATTGTGAATCCTCTTGTGAATCCGCTGATGTTGTTTTCCTTGCGCCTTTTTTGGTATGCTTTGGTTTCTTGTGCTTTTCTGTGCATTGATTTCCCATTGATGTGTTTTAGCCTGGTGTTTCATTTGTTGCTTGGTGAGTGGTGAAACTCGATATGAAGTGAAATATCAACAAGCTTAGTGGGAATGCTGGCGGAACAACCAGAAGTCGTTCCTCACGTGGTCAGCAAGACAGACAAACAGGAGAAGACGAAGGAGAAGACAGAGACAGCTTCTACAGGAATAACAGACAGTGTCAGTTTCTACAGGAATGACAGACAGTGTCAGAAGACATTGAGGAATCCGGAACAAGTCCAACACTTTGCAATCTACAATCCGTGCAATCTTTTATCCGCTTCATTATACTAACCACAGCCGACAAAATCCCCCCGTGTTACCGCCGCCCGCCACGTTGGACTCGTCGTCACAGCAGTTTGTGCCGTTCACGTCGCTCCCAGCGCTCGGCAACCGTGGCTCGTCGACTTCCGGCGGTCACGTGTTCACCATTCCGTCCATCAACTCGTCCGACGACCACCGCCTGCCGCCGGCCGTGGGGGCCCGGTACCCGCTGGTTCCGGGCTACGGCGCCTTGAGTTCGCATTTGCCCAACTCCATCTATGGCTCGCATAACTCCGAGCTCGGCGCCGGCCAAAACCTGGCTTCTTCCAATGCCCAGGATCCGCAAGAAAACCAACCAAATGCCCAGAACCAGAACCAGAATCAGAGTCAAGGTCAAGGCCAGAACCAGAACCAGAGTCAGGCGCAGAGTCAAGGACAGAGTCAGAGTCAGAGTCTGAAACAGAGCCAGAACCCAAACCCAAACCCAAACCAGAATCCAAACCCAAACCAGAACCCCAGTCAGAACCAAAATCAGAGCCAGAGTCAAGGCCAATCCCGGAACCCGTCCATTCCAAATGTCCAGCCTCCAGTACTGGGAGTCCAAGGAGTCCAGGCAGGCCAGCCTTCTGTACAGGCCCCAGCACCTAGCTCCATTCCGAATCCCCTGAATTCCGTACCACAACCCTCTATCCAGGGGTCCGTCCCGAACCCGGGCCCGACGCCGCTGCTGCTTCTGCCCGAGAAAATCGATAAGCCACGGCTGGAAACGGAAAAGGAGTTTGAGGCCACGCGACCCATCCCCGCCATTCCGCTGGGCGTGTTGAGCCGTTCCTCCACCTCCAACGCCTACCGGCCCTTGAACGTCAAGGATGCGTTGTCGTACTTGGACCAAGTCAAGATCCAGTTCTATAACCAGGCTGATATCTACAACAACTTCTTGGACATCATGAAGGACTTCAAGCTGCAGAGCATCGATACGCCTGGCGTCATCAACAGAGTGTCGTCGTTGTTCCGGGGCCACCCCAACTTGATCCAGGGCTTCAACACGTTCTTACCCCCGGGATATAAGATCGAGTGTTCGTCCGACCCTTCGGACCCCAACCCCATCACCGTCACGACTCCTACGGGCACCACCACGCGGCCTAATCTTGCCGGAACTCCTCCGAACGATGTTGCAGGCGACCAGGCCTCCGTGAACCAGTGGTACAACCAAAACGGCCCCAACGGTCCCAACGGCCCCAACGGCCCCAACGGGGCTCCTTTCCAGGACCCGCAGCAGGTGGGAGGCCAGATCGAGTTCAACCACGCCATCTCGTACGTCAACAAGATCAAAACAAGGTTTGCCAACCAGCCGGATATCTACAAGCAGTTCTTGGAGATCTTACAGACGTACCAGCGGGAACAGAAGCCCATTGGCGAGGTGTATGAGCAGGTGACGCGGTTGTTCTCCAGTTCGCCCGATCTCCTCAACGACTTTAAGCAGTTTTTGCCGGATACGGGAAACCACCAGCCTCCGCCGTTTTTGGTGAGGCCCGAAGACCAGCAAGTCTTGCCATCCAATGGTCATCCTCATATGCACGACGCCCAGCACTTTTATGCCGGAAACGGCACGTCTCAATTGCCCCCCTTGGGCAATTTCCAGCCGAACGCTCCAGGCGCCTTAAATGGCCAGGACATCAACTTCCGCAATGCCAATGCCCGGGTGCCCATGATGAACGCCGAAATGGACGCCGAGGCGTTCCGCAAAACAAGCGAGCAGCATTCGCCTTTCCTGAACAACTACAACGAAGAGGCCACGTATTCCAGCGTGCGTGGGTCTGCTTCAGGGCAACCACCCAAGCAAAAGTCCGTGACGCCTGTGCCTGCACAAGCGGCCCGGGTCAATGCCACGTTGGTGCCCGGAATCCCCGAGCCCGTGCCTCCCAGCGCCATGGCCAAGAACTCGTCGCTTCTGGAGGAACTTGCCTTTTTCGATAAGGTCAAGAAGGCCATTGGCAACAAGCAGACGTATAGCGAGTTCTTGAAGATGTTGAATCTCTTTTCGCAGGACGTGATTGATAAAGAAACGCTTGTGCAAAGGGTGGATTCCTTTTTGGGCGACTCCCACTACGACTTGCTCAGCTGGTTCAAGCAGTTTGTGGGGTACGAGGAGAAAACCCAAAATATGGAGGATATCAGCTTCAAGAAGCATCAGATCGAGCTCTCGCTATGCAAGGCTCACGGGCCTTCGTACAGGCAGTTGCCCAAGATCGAAACCTACATGCCGTGTTCCGGCCGAGACGAGATGTGCTGGGAGGTGTTGAACGATGAATGGGTGGGCCACCCCACGTGGGCATCGGAGGATGCAGGCTTCATTTCCCATCGCAAGAACCAATACGAGGATATCTTGTTCAAGATCGAGGAGGAGCGGCTTGAGTTCGATTACCACATGGAGGCCAACTTACGCACGATCCAGACGCTTGAGACCATTGCCAACCGCATAGCCAACATGACGCCCGAGCAAAAGGCCAGTTTCAAGCTTCCGCCTGGTTTGGGCCATACTTCCCAGACCATCTACAAGAAGGTGATCCGCAAGATCTACGATAAGGACCGGGGCTTCGAGGTGATTGATGCGCTTCACGAGAACCCGGCCGTGGCCGTGCCGGTTGTGTTGAAGAGATTGAAGCAAAAGGATGAGGAGTGGAAGAGGGCGCAACGGGAATGGAACAAGGTTTGGCGAGAAATGGAGCAAAAAGTGTTCTACAAGTCCTTGGACCATTTGGGCTTGACTTTCAAGCAGGCCGACAAGAAGCTTCTTACGGCCAAGCAATTGGTCAGTGAGATCAGCACTGTCAAGGTGGAGCAGCAGAACAAACGCTTGCACCCATTGATGCCCAAGGCACAGGAACAGCTCGACTACCAGTTCACCGACGATGAGGTTGTGTTTGATATCATCAAGCTTTCGGAGTACTTCATCAACCACTCGTCCAATTACTCGCAGGGCGACCGGGAAAAGCTCTGTGACTTTTTCAAGCACTTCATTGCGCTTTTTTTCGGGATTGACCAGGCGGTGATTGAGAATGCCTTGAAAAAACGGGCCAATGAGTCCAACAGAGACGAAAAGAGCGATGAACCCGAGGTTCCGGGCGACGAGAAGACCTCCAACTCGGCCAAACGGGCCAGGGAAACCGATCTTTTGAGAGATGTGTTGAAGAAACAGTCCACCAAGTCCAGAAAAGAAGAGGTTGACGATACGCCCACCAGCGAAACCGAGGAGAGTGGCTTGGTTCCCATGGACGAGTCGGGAGACTTGTGGATTGCCACGTCATCGTCCAAATTCTCGCTTGGCGAAGCAGACAAAGAAGAGGCTCGTGACAAGTACAATCTCTTCTGCAACACGTCTGTGTACGTCTTTTTCCGGCATTTCCGGACGCTCTACGAGAGATTGAGCGAGATCAAGGCCATGGACGAGGCCGTGGGCAAGGAAATCAAGGCCCGCAAAACCCCCCAGTTTGCCAAGGACTTGAACCTCGTGCTGCACCAGCTCCAGGAAATGAACATCGAGATTGTGGCCAGCTCCAAAGGTTGCTACAGCCAAGTGATGGCGTTGGCCGAGAGATTGTTGGACGGTGAAATCGAACACCAGTGGTACGAGGAGAGTCTCCGCCAAGCATACCGGAACAAGGCGTACAAGTGCTACACTTTGGACAAAGTGGTGCAGTCGTTGGTGAAGCACATGCACTCCGTGATCACGGACCACAAGACGTCGGAGATGTTGGTGCTTTTCGAGCAGGACCGCAAGAGCGTGGCGTCCACGGCCAAGAAGCAGATCTTGTACCGCATGCAGGTGCGGCTGTTGATGGGCACGGACGAGAACATGTTCAAGATTGCCCATGTGCAGGGCTCCAACTCGGTGAACATCCAGTTTGTTGGCCTCGACGACCTCACCATCAACGACCATGCCAATGCCGAGGAGCGCTACAACTACTACGTGACGTCCTATGTGATGTCCCACCCCACGGAAGGCGTGCCATTGGCCAGAATCTCCATGCCGTTCCATAAGCAACTTGTGGATATGGTCAACGAGGAGCAGTGCAATGGAAGAGCGGTGTCGCAGCTTAAGATGTCCATCTGCGAGAACTCGTTCCGGTTGTTTTTTGAAAGCGGCACCTTTGACCATTTCACCGCCAACAGTGTGTTTGCCAAGCGGAAAGAAAGTGCCGAGCGGAAGGAAAGTGCCGAGGAAAAGGAGAGTCTAGAAGATCTCCTTAACGATAAGAGCACGGCGTGGAACTCGAGCATGGCCGAGGACAGCATCAAGAAACTCAACGGGTCGTTTGAAGAACTCCTTAAAAACGGCGTCAAGAGTTACCGGGCGGGCGAGCCAATCAGACACGAGAAGAAGAACCCGGATGCCACTCTCGATGCAGACTCTACGCTTGTGCTTCCGGAGCACAACGACACTACGATTCAACAGGAGGCCAACGATAGCACGATGGAGGAGATCACGGTGACGGAGCCGCAGGAGGAGAAGTGAGGGGTAGGGGTGTTAGAGTGCTTTGGGTAAATAGTACAGAACAATTGATGATTAGAATGGTTACTAGAGACGGTAGTTGTTATGGTATAAGTTCAACGGACTTATATGTAGGTGTGGAGTTATATGCAGGATTAAAGGGTTATATACACTCTACTGGGACGTATATACAGGTCCAGGGACCTATATACAGTCTCAAATGATTATATACACTCCCCCGGGGATTATATCCTATTGACTTGGGTCGTTACAACCTTCCCCCCGAAACCATAATCGTCAATTTTATAGTGGTTTATCAATTAATAGTACATGCAGGACCATCGTGTAGTCTTGGAAACGGTGTAACTATGTGGGGAGGGGGTGCTTTTGAACGTGCATATCACGTGACCAGCCTATCCCCCCAATGGAAAAAATCAACCGATAGACGATCCTGACAAACACAAGAAATTGTCCGTAGAAAAAGGCAATTTTCCAGCCCATTTTCTGTTTTTTTTCGTCAAAATTCCGGAAAAAATCCATGGATTCAGTGCCGAAAAACGTCTCGTTGTTCTTCTGAGCCATGGACTCGAAGCCCCAGGCCACAATTTTATAAGTTTCTTTTTACAAGATTGGGCTTTGGATCGGGGTGTTGTAGCTGCCGAAATTTGGGCAAGAAAGGAGTTTTTTTGTGGCTCCATTTTGGAGTGGTATGACACGTGTCCTGCACACAAGCGGTGTGTGGGGACCCTACCGTCCATACGATTGAATAAACCCGATACAAAAAATCGAATTGTTTGAGTTACGCAATTCATCGCGGGGTCACGGATCCCATTATTTCCAAATATATAATTTACTTTTCCTTCATTATTTTTTTGGGAATCACCAATCAGAAATCAGAAATTACGTCATCCAACATTTAGCAGTCATTCCCCGGAAAAGGACCTTACCGTGTATATAATGACGCAGTGCATCTCTTACTACCAGACACCGAGGAATGGCTGTAAAGGGTCATGTCTCCATTAGCAGCCTACTGGCTGCAGGACTGCCACAAAGCCGATTTGGACTGGCTATAAATACGCCCACCCCCCCATAAACTGCCCCTAAAATTCATCTCCCTACAAACGGCCCCAAAATTCTTTTACCATGAAATCAATTCCTCTTACTCTCCCCTCTCTACTCCTTTCCCTCCTCCACCCTCTCCTTCTCCTCCCCCTCCTTTCTTCTTTCTTTTCCACGGCAAATGCCTACTCCGGCAATCTATACGCGGACATCAACGGCACCATGCACGCGCTCACGACCATCAACGTGCCGGAGTTCGAGCTCCTTGTGGTGGATATCCACAACAATTCGTTGGGCATCCGCTACGTCTACGAAGAAGACGAGCTCATCAACGAAAACCCCGGCACGCCGCGATACCTTGGGCTTTACAACAACATGATTGCGTTTGGCGAGGATGGGGCGCCGATGACACGGTTGCGGGTGCAGTTGGACGAGAAGTGCAAGGTTTCGTTTGATACTGCGGTGGCGTACTTTTGCCCCTGGACCGCGCGCTCTGTGCAGGGCCACTTTATCAATGGCGACCCGCACTCCAAACTCGACCATTGTTTCCCGGTCAACCTCTATTTTTTTGCAGCCTCCCCTCCACATTCCAGACCCAAACCCAGACCCAAACACAGACCATCAAAACACAGACCTTCCAGACCATCAAAACATTCTAGACCATCGGATAAAGAACATTCTAGACCTTCCGGATTGGATAAAGAACATTCTAGACCTTCGGGATTGGATAAAGAATTACCGGATTTGGCCGTGGAGGAAATGCAGAAAAACCCGGTGGAGCGGGTGTTGAAATGTGACTTTTCCAGCGCGATGCTCAGCGACCTTTTAAGCGACATCAGCGCGGTTTTATGCGCCGTTTCAACCGCCATTTCTTCCGACATTTTGCACCCATGCACACCCAGGAACTCCACCCCCAGAAACTCCACCCCCAGAAACTCCACCCCCAGGAACTCCACCCCCAGAAACCCAACCCCCAATGAAAATCATAACATCCAGTCATAAAAAAGAAAAGAAAAAAAGGAGAATTCCATCAAACAATTTATTCAATCGAAATCAAAAATCAGTCATCAAAATTATCGGGGTCGATTGCTCCATCAAATGCGATGCGGGGAAGCCGTAGGTGTGAGGTTCCAGGGTTGGCTGCGCTGGGAACGGAGGGTTTTGTTCCGGAAGAGGAAAAGACATACGGGCGGAGTTTTCCACTTGTTAATTGTTGGAATCAACTATGTGCAAACCAGAACCTTCCCGTGTGTTTGACGTCCTTTTCACTTCCTGAAAACACCATTTCCTGGAAAAACCATTTCCTGAAAACACCATTTCCTGAAATTTCCAGTTCCTGAAAACACCAGTTCCTGAAAACACGAATTTCTTGGAAAACACGACTTCCTGGAAAACTCTATTTCCTGAAAACACCATTTCCTGGAAACTCCAGTTCCTGAAAACACTATTTCCTGAAAACTCCAGTTCCTGAAAACACCATTTCCATGACAAAACCATTTCCTGAAATTTCCATTTCCTGGAAAACACCAGTTCCATGAGAAAAACCGCCTTGGGTCTGCTTCATCTGGTACTCATCCTAAAGAAGTCCCAAGGAATCGCAAGACATCGCAAGACATCACAGAGAAATCCAGGATTATTTTAAAGAAGCCAGGAGATCACGAAATCCAGGAATGTCTTAAAAAAAGCCAGGAATGTATTGGAGGCCTTTACCTTTGGGTCCGCCTCTAAGATCACACTTGCAAGTCCTCGTCACACTTACCAGTCCTTCTCTCACGCAGCAGTGACCTTTGAGTTTCCGCCCAATGGGTGAATTCCAGAAAAAGTTTGGGCTTGAATTCCAGGAAAAGTATTCTGTCCCGAAAGGCCGATTCTGAAAAGCTGTTCCTGAGGCTGTTTTTGAAAGGCCTTAAATACAGATGGAGACGAGACTCGGTGAAGAAACAAAAGACTGTGCGGTATTTGGCGGTACTTGTTGAGGTATTTGATGCAGTATTTGATGCAGTATTTGGTCTTTTATGCAGTATTTGGTGTTTTATGCAGTATTTTGTGCAGTATTTGATGCAGTATTGAATATTTTCGCACCCACCTCGTTATTCTCTATAATAACTCCAACAATGGATCTTCCAGTTTGGTGAGACTATGTCAGTCTTCAATCTTCAGTCTACAGTCTTTTGGTGTACTGGTTTATTCCTAAAGTGATACTAGGAATTTAGTGGATTCATCTAATCCTAGAAACCAGGCTTTTTTTTAATTAAAAAAAAAACGTTAGGGAATTGAAGGGATTGGATTAATGTCAAGATTTCAATAACGAGAAAGGCAGAAAACTGGGGAAGAAAAAGACAAAGACTGGGGAAGAAAAGGATCGGAAAATCCGAAAGCGGAGAAAAGGACAATCGTCACTTTCAGCGTGGGTTAGGACTTGGCAAAGCCAATTTGTCTAATTTGTCTAATTTGTCTGGTTTGTCTGGTTTGTCTAATTTGTCTAACAATTGTAATAACTGTAATTTGTCTAATTTGTCTAATTACTCTAAAAGCCTAATAACTCCAATTTATTTAATAACTGTAATTCGTCTAATCTGTCGTATCTATCATTACTCTAATTTGTATTTGTCTAATAACTCTAGTATTTGTTTTGACTCTGATTTTCTAACTTGTCTAATCTAATTACATTATTTTTAGTCTAATGTGTCTAATAACTGTAAAAGCTCTAATTTATCTAATCTGTCCAATTTAATTACTCTAATTTGTCTAATTTGTCTAATTTGTCTAATTCGTCTAATAACTGTAACAACTGCAATGACTCTAATTTGACTAGTAAGCCTCATTTGTCTAATTTTTCCAATTTGTCTAATCTTTATTACTCATTACTCTAATTTGTCTAATTTGTCTAATCTTTAATTACTCTAATTTGTCCAATTTGTCCAATTTGTCCAATTTGTCTAACAATTATAATAAGAAATTAGACTGGTCTAGATTGCCCTGGATTTGCCTCAATGTGGACAATGTGGACAGATTCATATCGAGCTCCAAAAGCTCGGTTTCCTGGTGCTTGGAGCAGCTCATGGGAAGTATGTAGTCAGTGCGACATTTTTTTAGACATTTTTTTCAGACATTTTTTTCAGACATTTTTTTGTTTTTACCCAATTAGGAAATTTGAATTGACATTTTGGTTTTAATTGAAAATTATTCCACTATAACTCTAGTGCTGGACTGTACATAAGAAATGATCCTGCACTCAGGTAAGTCTAGAAAGTGTTGACTTGATTATGGGGTGCCAGTGAAACGGTCCTGTGCTTATGCAGTCCCTTAGGAGCTACAATTTTATTAATTTGAAATATATTTATTGAAAAGGAGACGGTAAGTCTAAGTAGATCGAAAATGTCAGTCACGTGATCGAAAATATGTGGTCACGTGATCACCACGTCATGGACTGCACACTGAATTTAAGCAATGACACAGGCTGGGGACCATCCGTACTTGGTCTTGAGGGTCCAGAAGTTATCCTTTGGAGCGGAGGTGGAAGTCTTGGAGGATTGTTGAGGAGCAGCCATTTTTGAGAGATTGAGAGGTGATGAAAATGAAGGAAGGAGGGGGGTTTGGGTCTTCTTAAATACGTTTTTTTTTCATCTTTAAATGTGCGTCAATCTTAGGGTGTACAGGAATGCAGGGGTCTACATGCCTTCAAAGATGTTTTGAGAGTGTTTGCCTGCGTCGAAAGTTTTACCCACTTGCCTATTTGGGCGAGCACAATAGAATACCCCCGAGCCGAGCTGGTTTTTTCTTCCCAATTATGCAAGGCGGAAGTAAAGATGCTACAGATAGGCGGGCCCAAATGGGAAACCTCTTGATCTAAAGGGGAAATTAATTCATCTCTAATTAAAGGTGTCGTTGCATGCAGGTTTGGCCGATACCTCAATTGGATCTGGACTTGAATCGATTGACGGTTGACACGGAAGTTACCAAACCCAAAGTTTTCATTCCCGTGGAATCTAGAAATTCCTCTATTTTCCTCTTTTTTTGACTACGTTTTCGTCCTTTTTTGACTGTTTTGTACTTATTTAAAGTACTAGACGCATGGACTGCACACAAGCGCGGCGTGCATGCAAAGTACACCAGTCTCTTATAAAGCATTCATATACACATTTTTAAGTCGGAAAATCAACTTCTATAGGTTCTAGATGATAAAAAAAGGTTTCCTTTTAGCCACAGTATCTAGATCGATTAGTTTGTTTATTATAAGTTTGGAAAATGATGTTTTAGAATTTCCCTTGAAAATTGGGCAATAATAAAATCATAAATATAAAATTATGTCAAGCTAAGAAGCTTTGTTAGCTTTGCGAAAGTCTTTAGTAGACGAAATATTAACAGATTTTGAAGAATTGATTTGGGAGATTCTACTATTAGGCAAACTGAAGGTTCATAAATATCCTGGAGTGCTAGTGTGAGTAGACAAGTGGGGGAAAATGGTAGCTATGGATGTATAGTGGGAAGGGCCGGGCTTTAGTATACGGTTTGGCAAAAGTTGGAAGATTTTGGAAGATTTTGGTGGAGTTTGTTGTATTCCGGTATATAACATACAGACATATCGTTGTAAGTATTGATGAATATGAAGGATGGTATATTTAATACTTCGCCTCAATAGGGAATGTCCCGTTTATTCATTTAATACGTGAAAATTTGCTTTTCGAAGTGGAATCGCTGGGATTCTTGGTTATTGCTTACTTCCGGTACGTATATGCAGGTCAAGCAGCTATATACAGGAACGATTAGAATTCAGTGCACTTTTGATTCTGTTAGAGACCCGTAGCAGCTTAGGTTACTCACGCTTTGATACAGTTTGGATGTATTATGGTGGAAGATTCGAGTTATGATTGTTTTAGGGACTGCTTTAGAAGTACCCTCGGAACTTGGATATGGCACGTGACAATTCTAACGTACGCCATAGTACCGCTCTACACTCCAAAGCAGCCCATTAAAAGCAGATTCAGAAACCCTCAATGGCATAGAGATGTTTAGGTACTGGTTTAAAAAAAAATAAATTGGAAGGGGGAATGAAATGCCAAAGTAAATAGTGGTTGGACCTGCATATAAGTAACGAATACTCGGATTTCAAGAAAACCGATTTTAGTGACTGGCGTTATGAGACTCGCACGTCACGTATGTAGTGCATACTGGAACTTAAGAAGAGGAGAATCCCCTGAAAGTTTAGAATGGGGGAGACAGATGAAACAAGAATGAAACAGCCACTCCTGGATATAAGAGTGCCACCTGCAGATCAGTGGTCATCGGCGGACCAGTGGAGGATCTGGAACAAGTTAAGAAGGAAGAACCAATGAGAGAGAGATCTCTCTCTCTCTGATAACATCCCCTCACGCATAGTCGGTCAGGGAGGGGGCGATAACTCCGACGAAGGAGTTATCACCGGCCAATCACAGCTCTCAGATAGAATCGTGACTGAGGGATATAAATTGCCGGGTGGTGTTGAAAAAAGAGGGTGTGTTGAAGAAAGAGGGTGTTTTGAAAAAGAGGGAGGAGGTTCTGAGGAGCGGATTTGGCTGCAATTTATATTCGCACCCCCTCCGCGCGTTTCACATTTTTGCGGCCACAAAACCATCTGTTCCTGCGGTATATAAATATGCGACCCCCCCCAGTTTTTTTACTGCTTAATTATACTTTTATCTTCCTTGAACTATTCCCCGACGGATCCAAGCCAACTGAAGTCAGTTGGATATAAGGCGGGAAATCTCTTCAGCCCAGCTGGTGATAAGAAATAAGATTCCAAGATTATATAAAGGATTCCCAAGATTAGATATACCAGAAGCATTAATACAAGCAGAAAATGAAGAAGCAATAATACAAGCAGAGAACGAAGAGACAATTATACAAGAAAAGAAATGACTACAGAAGGTCCCTACTTAAAGGGGCTATTGTTGAGTTATTGTTGAGTTATTGTTGAGTTATTGTTGGCCAATGAGACTCCTGTGCCAGATTATGAGACCGTTTATATATACGCGCAACAGGATAGATACCCCACAACTATCCATAATCTGTCATACAAAATTCCCAAATATATTGGTTATACATGCTGTTTTCCTATGGTGTCAGTTTTCATTTATTTATTTGAAACCTCGAGCCATGACTCACTCAACCTGGGAGTCAGACGCTTCAATATGGCTTCTTGAACCCAGTTTCATCCAAACTTGAACCCAGTTTCATCGGTTCTTCTCTGGTTCTGCAGTTACCGAAAAGAACCTTCGGCAGCAGCACGGGCCAAGCGTTCGGTGGCGATGGTATGTGCCAATCTCTCCCTCTGCTCGAGGCGTCGGGAAACAAAGGACTTTTCGCCCCGCAACAAAAGAAGCCGGAGAATGATATTCTCGGCGGACGTCTGGGCAGTCAAGGGGTCTGCCAGGAGCTCGCGGGCCTCCTTCTCTGCCTTGGCCCGGGCCTTGGCCGTGGCATTGGCTCGGATCGTCAGACTGCGTGCTATGGAGCCGGCTCTGCTTCTTAACGTGGCGGCATCGGAAACAAACACGTTGTTCTTGTCCCGGAGAGTCTGGAGGTACGCCGGCGCAAGCCGTTCGGATTCCTGTTCGAGCAGAGCCACGTCGGTTTCATAATAGACCGGGATCAAGAGCAATTGCTGGTACTGGTCGTTTTTCAACGCGGCGATGGGCGGCCCGTTGCCGTCGTTATAGAAGAAGTCAAAGCACAAGAAGTTGATCCAGCCAATCACGGTCTCGATCTCGTTGCTGGTCAAGGTTTTGCCGAAGCCAAGGTAATTCATGGAGTTGGTCACGTTGGCCACCGCTGACGTCACCGCAGACTGCCACCCGGGCTTGGCCGAAGCCCCCATGCTTTTCGGCACCATCAGCCGGATGGCCCTGGAACTCTTCAATTGTGGAAGAAGCAACTCATCGGCACACGCCACCACCACGTTCCACGCCTCCAACATCACCAGGAGAAGCAACTCCTTGGTCAAGTATTGCGCCAACACTGCAAGGTTCATGTTCAAATAGTTGTACAAGGGCATCATGGCGTCGTCCATAAGTTGAGGGGTGGGCTTGATGTTGCCCAAACTGCCACACACGGCCTTCAACGTTTGTCTTGAAATACAGCTTTTGATGAACCGGGAGAACTTGGCCACGATCATCTTGGTGATGCGTTGCTGGCTCCGTTTAAGGGCTCGGTGGGCCTTTCCAAACGCAAAGATGGCATCGTCCCGCTCGCTCTCCACGGCGATTTCCGTCAACACCCGGCCTTGCGTGTCCAAGTCAAGGTACACTTCCTGGGGGATGCCGTCGTGCTTGAATTTCCTGGGCTCAAGCTGGATCAACGCCCGTCCACACACGGCATGGGTACCGAAGCGTTCCTCCCAGATGGTCAAGGAAAGCGTCATTTGGGAGTTTGCACGGAGCGTCACCTCGAACTCCTCATCCCATTCGGGGTGGTCCGAGTCCAAGGTCCGGGTCTTGGCAATGGTTCGGCGGGCCTGGGTATCCACCAACGTGGCATACGGCCGGAGGTTTCCCGAATCGGACGACGCCCGGAGGTTTTCGGCTTTAACCAACCGAATCAGGAACACATGGCTGGTGTATTGGTTCTTGGAGCTCGGGTCGTGCTGCATCATGGTCGCCGAAATGGCCTCGGGGTTCACCACGTCCTCCAACTTGGCGAGCTGTGTCACCATGGCACTCAAGTTGTTGAGCCCAATGCACGTGCGGGGCGTGAAGATGAACGGCTGCACCTCCAGCTTGTCGTGGCCCAATTGGGTGACCATGGACTTGACCTCCTCGAGCCACCCGTTCTTCTCCACCGCCTCGGGCTTGCTTTCCTCCTGCAAGTCCTCCATGATGATGTCGCTCAACTCGCTGGCATACAAGAGACAACTGGCGCTGACGCTTTGGGTAAGCGTGGTGTATACCTTGGCCAATTGGGCGTCATTCTGCCAGTCGAGCCCACGCAAAATGGCCAAGTACTTTTTGATCAACGAGAAGACGTCGTGGACCGAAGTGCTGTGTTTGGTGGCATCGTTGTCGATATCCATGGGCTGGAAATCGTCCTCCACAAGAGCATTGGAAACAAACGTCTTGATCTTGTCGGAGCTTTCCTGCACCCAGGCCTCGAGGTACGGGAAGAAAAACGCCTCGAGGTCAAAGCCAAACTTGGCCTTCTCCCCGCAAACCTGCGAGTGGATGCTTCGGATCTCACTTAAGGATTTGTATGCCTCCAAGGCATCTGCAAAGTTGAGGAACTGGCCCCGGGCCGTCACGTGCACGAAGATGTGTTTTAGGATGTTGTTGGCGTCGGAAGCAAACATCCCCGTGACCACGGACGCATAGGTATGCCCGACGTGGAGAAAGTCCAAAAGCGGAAACTTATACCGTTTCTGGAGCATTTTGATGTTGCCCACGAGCTCATCGCAAATCTCCAAGATATGCACGATACTCACGGTATCGTCCCGGGGGAGAGTGGCCAAGGAATCGGCATACAGAGCCTCGGAGGCCCGGAGAAGCGTGCGGCTCAACTTCTTCTCCCAGCGTGCAGGAACCCCCAGGTCCTGGATCTTCCCAAAAAGGCAATCGGACTCCACGTGTTCGCCCAAAAACCCAAGGTACGGTGCAAACTTGGGCTTGACGCTTTTGCTAAGCACCGCACTCACACAATCCTTGATGCTCTGCATCACCTGCGAGTACGTGTATCCCAAAAGCTTGACCCATTCGTCCTGGTCCTGCAGACACCACTGGGCTTTTTCGGCCCAGTCTAGACCGCCATCTTCCACCACTCGTTTGCACGCCTGGAAAACGGTTTTGGCGGCATTCAAATCGATGGGGCCCAAGCTCTTGGAGTCCGGAGTCCGGTATATAGCGTCCACCATGAGGCTGGTCATGTGAGCGCCGGAAAAGAAGCACACGGCTCTGGTTGATGGGTCGAGCCTCCATATTCTGGCACACGACGCAAGCAAGTCCCGGGCGGGCTTGACCAATGATAACGAGTCGCCCAGAGCTTGTTCCAAGAGAAGCCTGCATAAAACCGTGAAGTACGGGTTCACGTGTGCACGTGACGGCATGATATAGAACTCCTCACCTTGTGGGAGCTGTGGCGCCGGCAAAAGCTTCATGTGGACTGGAACGGCGTATTTCTTCTTGAGGCCTTCACAGAGCAGAATCTCCCGTTGTTTCCATGCTTCATATGCAGACGGCTCGGAAAAACTATTGGGCCCATACCGTCCAATCTCCTTGCCTGTATAAAAGAGCACCTGCTCTATATCTTTGGCCAAAGCTTTATGGGTGACTGTACCTTTTAGGGCCTTGACATCCGCCTGCATTTGAGTGTCGTCAACGCCAAACACTTGTTGGAGAAGCAGCACGGCCGCCAGGTCCATGTCCTGCACCTTGAACGGGATTTCCGGGTACTTGGCGTCGGCATCGGCCAGCACGCCCAAAACCGGGCTTTTCTTCGGCAGCAACGCCGAGCTGTGTTCGTTCAACTTGGCCACCAACACCGCCTTGTTCTTATCCTTTTGCACCAACGACTTGATGATCTGGATAAACAGCTCCGTTTGCCGAAACACACTGGAGCTGATCTCGTCTGCAGGAACCAGCGACAACTTGACAAGTTCCTTATTGGCACACGAAACAAACCTCATCACCAACGTGCCCAACGTGGCCCGCAGAAGGTCGCTGGCCATGGTCGGGTCAAGCAACTCCGAGTAAAAACGGAGCAACAGCCGCCGCGTGGCGTCGTCGTGTTTCGACAGGCCCATGGCGATACTGTTCAAGCGGGTTTTGAGCTCCGGCACCAAGTACGGCGGGATCACGGGGTCGTTTTCCCGGACCCGGGACTTGCGGTCCGGCAGAACCGAGTGGCGCTGGCGGATGGGTTTCTGGAACCGTGCTTCGTTGATGTATTGGAGAACCACCACCTTGAGCACGGCCTTGTAGAGCTTGGCCTCGTCCACGTTGTCCACCTGTGCGTCTCGGGTCACCGATAGTAGACTCAGCGTGCGGGTGTGTGGAGGAGACGTTTTTCGTCTGTTCAACGACGACAGCACCGACATTTGGGAGTAGATCTATGTCGATATAGTCAGTGAAGAGCCGCAATCAGTCAATAGAATATCGGTCAAGTATTAAGGAGTAAGCAGTAGACACTAATAGACACTCAGTGGACAGTATAGACACTAGTAGACACTGATAGACACTGAGTAGACACTAATAGACACTAGTAGACACTTGGTAGAACTTAGTAGACACTTGGTAGAACTTAGTAGACAGTCAGTAGACAGTCAATGGTCGACAGAGACTAGACACTTGGTAGAGCTTAGCAGACACTAAGTAAGGGGTAGATCTTAGAAGTGTAGAAGGTAGGGGCCGTGCAGGAGACCAGAGACAGACCAGACACACGGCTGGAGGCACAAGTAAGGAATGTAACGGTTTGTTCACTACCGTATAAGTAGTCAGTCAGTCAGGGCCAAAAGTCGGTCAAAAGTCGGACAAAGCAGGATCAAAAGTCAGGCTAAGTCAGGGTCAAAGGTACGAATGACGTAAGGGCCTTGACAGGGGGATTTGAATGTGCAGTCTGGATTGGTGTCTCCTAGTTGAGTCTCTTAGTTGAGTCTCTGTAAGTGGAGGAATAAATAGTTGGGCAGGTTCAGCGTAGATTGGTGGATTTCACTATGGCAGATCAAAATGGGGAACTGGACCGGGGGGAAGTGAACCGGGGGGAAGTGGTGATCGGAAGTGGTGATCGGAAGTCGTGGCCGGAAGTCAAATGGCCGGAAGTGGAAAGGACCGAGGGGGCGTCAGGTGCAGGAAAGTTGTGGCCCGCAAGTTTAGCGCTGCAGATTTGTGCCCGAAGAGTCTATGCAAGTAGTCGTGGCCGTGAAGAAGGCGGAGTAAGGACCGTCTAGGAAGTGGTTGTTAGTCGCGGCTTGGGAACTTGAGAGGTGGGTGCGCGCCTGGAGAAGAGTAGTTGCCTAATGCGGTAATAACTTGAGCCGCACACCATCCAAGCACCCCCTCCACTCCCAAAACAAAACCCAAGCAATCTGTTTTAAAGAAATTAGTCTCTGTTTTTGGTCACGTCTCGGGGACGTTTCTTCGCTTAACTATATCTTTTTTTTTTTTTTTTAGAGAGGTAAAAAAATGTATCCTGCATATAACCAGCATGGAGGTGGCCTTAAATTTTAAGCTTACTTCTCGTCCGCGCACGTGACAAGCCACTCATGATTCCACCACCCAAAATAGAAACAAGGGAATTTACAGTGGCTTAACCGGCTATTTTTTTTTTCATTTTTAACTTAACCGGATGTACTGGTGTACATCCGATTACGTAATCGCATAATACCAGGCGACTGCATATACGTCATCTTAGAGCAAAATGACAACTAAAGACCCGTACCTCCCGCCACAAATAACCGAAATAGATATATCCAAAATTGAAAAAAGTTAACTCTTTTCACCGTTTTTGGGTGTAGACCTAAATAGGCAATTTTCGATCGGGCATGGGTACATGCAGGACCGAGGACATTGTACACAGGACTTTCAAAAAAAGTCAATTCTGGCCAGAAACTCAAACAATTTCACATCCTTAAAGACCAAGAACTTCTAAGTGTAAGCACCAAAATTATGAGCATGGGTTAGTTAAAGAGTAGGCGTTTTCAATCTGTCTAATCTGTCTAATCTGTGTAATTTGTCCAATCTGTCTAATCTGTCCAATCTGTCCAATTTCTGTCCAATTTCTGTCCAATTTCTGTCCAATTTCTGTCCAATTTCTGTCCAATCTGTCCAATTTTAATAGAGAATAATTTCATGGAATGTAAAGATTGGTGCTGCCAATGTTGTGCAGACAAACTTGAAGAAGCCTCCCAGGAGCTTCGGAACCCAAAAAAAGGGGAGGGAAACTGAAGGACAAATTGGACAAATTGGACAAAATGGACAAAAGGGACAAAAAGGGACAAAAGGAAAAAAGGATGTGTCTGTACCTATGACGTTCCTGTAACCACCAAAAGAGCTTAATTTAAATAAATTGACCCTGCTCCATGAACTCTCAGTGCCCGAGTTGGGGAACCTTTTTGTCTGGAGTGCATACAATCGTAGGGAGTACTGCATATGGGTAAAAACTGCATATAGAGGGGCCAGAATAGAGTAAAGAAGAGAAAGCCCAGCACAAGTAGTTAAGAGTCGAGAGTAGGTTTTTAAATGATGGGTGATTTAGAGATGAGGGTAATTCTTAGGAGTACATTTCATGGATTAGGGCTATACTGTATAGTTTGTACTGTATATAGTATATAATACTGCATATGTACAGCATACTGGAACTCAAAGAAGAGGAGAATGTACCCCGAAGTTCAGAATGCGGAGATGCAGATGAAACACGGAGATACGAATCACAGTGGAGGATCTGGAACCAATGAATGATCTCTGATAATATACACTCTTGATCCAGCTTTATTGAGAGCAGGAAGATTGGACAGAAAGATTGAAATCAGTTTGCTAAACGAAGCCGGAAGATTGGAAATCTTCAAAATTCACACATCGAAAATCTCCAAACAGGGAGACTTTGACTTCGAGGCCGCCGTGAGAATGAGTGATGGATTCAATGGTGCAGATATCAGAAATGTCATTACAGAGGCAGGAACGCAGAGTCGGCCACGAAGGGGCGATAACTCCGACAAAGGGCGATAACTCCGACGAAGGGGGACCCCTCACGCATAGTCAGTCACGAAGGGGGCGAGGCCATGACAGCTTCCGAATGGAATCACGCATAAGGGATATACGCTGCCGTGTCGTGTTGAAAAAAGAGGGTGGTGTTGAAAAAAAGGGTGGATGTATTGAGAAGCGGATCTGGCTGCAATTTATATGCGCACTCCCCCCGCGCGTTTCACATTTGTGCACATTTGTGCAGCCACAAAACCGTCTGTTCCTGCGGTATATAAATAGGCTTGATGTCGACTTCAGAATCAAAAACTGGAGTCAGAAACTGGAGTCAGGAAATGGAGACCCAACTGCAGCAGTTCAACAGCACAGTTCACGTGATCACACATAAGAATATAAATCCGGTTTGGTTCGAGGGGACGATTCTGCTCTTGCCATAATTTTATATAACGGAATCCTGGTGTTGCCTTCGCCCGTGTCTTAGAAAAGTGTCTTCGTGACCGCAAGCAAAAGTGGCCACCATCGAAGAAAACGCCTTTTCAAGCTCCCGCCGCTCGTGGCCACCATCGAAGAAACCGCTTTTTCAAGCTGCCGCCGCTCTGCTGCCGATAATAATAAGACCCGTTCTTTTCCGGGGCGTCTCCCCGACTTTGGCCGGGGCTTCACCAAAACCAAAAGCTGGCTAGACCCCCTCCGACGGCCCTGTCTCCCCCGTCTCCGCCCACGTGGTTGACCTTCTTGCCTTCTTGACCTTCTCGACCTTCTTGACCTTCTTGACCTTGTTTCTTGTTCTGGGCAACCGGGCGTGATCCGTCCAATGGTCTTCTAGTTGAGGCAAAAGAACTTTTGACCGAATCACATAGATTCACGACTGGCCGGGGTTAAGCTCATCCACAAGCACGTCACGGTTTCAAGCTCCAAGTCTCCATGAACAAGGCCCGACTCTTCGTGCGTGTAATTGAGCCAGTCATCGAGCCATCATAAGTACTGGTTCAAGTACTGGTTCAAGTACTTGCGGTCTTTGGGGTCTCCACAACAACAGTGTTCTTGTCTCCAGGGCCACCAATCACAGTATGAGACTTGGTGTCCTCCCCAGTCACAGCATTAGACTTGGTGTGGTCCCCAGTCCAGTATGAAGTGACCGTGTTGGTTGGGGTAGGCACTTCAACAACGACCAGGTTTGTTCCGTCTCGAGTTATTGTGGTGGTGGCAGTACCCGATCCGTTATAAGTGCTTCTAATGACACTGACGGACTTTGGAATATCAACAATCACTGTGTTGTTCCCACCTGGTCTGTTTGACCATTCCACGGGTTTGCCTTGTCAAACGCTTTCTTTCGAGGGGTCACTTTGGGGGCGAGGAGACACTTTAGGGGCGAGTCGACGTCCATCATGATGGACAGGACCGAGACGTTTTCCAGGGATTGCGTGAGGTCCGCCACCTGACGTCATTTTGCGAAATGGAGTGGATCAGAAACTGGAGAATCAGGGAAATGAGGTGGATCAGGAAATGGAGAATTGGAAACTGGAGAATCAGAAACTGGAGAATCAGAAACTGGAGAATCAGAAATTGGAGAATTGGAAACTGAAACCAACTCATTCTCAGTATCAACGAATCAGCATTCGTCACCAGTAAAACCTAAGATTGGTCATTTGTCCAGGAACATCTCCATTCTTTCCCAAACCTTTATTCTCCATTTCTCTAACTTCACCACCCGCAATCAATCATCATCTCATGGCCCTCCATTTCAAGCTTCCGTGGACCAAAGGCTCCCCCGTGAAATGTCCATATCTCGAAAGTGCCCAGGAAGAGAGTAGACAATGAGACAATGAGACAATGAGACAACGAAAAACAGACCACGAGTACACAAGTAGACGTCCCCGGAGTCCATTTTCTAGTACATGGAGTTCGATTTCTAGTCCATTAAGTCCGATTTCTAGTCCAAAGAGTCTAATTTCTAGTACCGATTGGAGTCCAATTTCCAGTCCATAGACTTCCATTTCTGGTCCAAGGAGTCCAATTTTTAGTCCACTAAGTCCGATTTTTAGTCCATTAAGTCCAATTTCCAGCCCATAGACTCCAATTTCTAGTCCAAGGAGTCGAATTTCCAGTATCCATAGACTCCAATTTCCAGTCTATAGACTCTAATTTCCAGTCCATTCAATTTCTAGTACATGGAGCCCAATTTCCACTCCATGGAGTCCAATTTCCAGTCCATAGAGTCCGATTTCCAGTCCATTAAGTCCGATTTCCAGTACCAATTGGAGTCCAATTTTAAGTCTACAGACTTCCATTTCTAGTCCATGGACTTCCATTTCTAGTCCATGGAGTTCCCTGTAATGAGCTCCAGATCACCGATCCTGGACTGGCTCTGTATCCTGGAAATGGCTCCATCAATGAAATGGCTCCATCAATGAATTAACTCCACCAAAACACCATATCGATGAGTAACAATAAACTCTAGTCTTCCACCTCGGAAAGCTCGTCGTCGTCCATCCAGTCCTCGTTCATCTCCTGCTTCACCTCGTCCTTTCCTTCTCCCTTTACTTCCTTTCCTTCTCCCTTTACTTCTCCCCTCTGCTCATTTTCCGTGGTCGTTTCTTCCTCCAGCTTCGTGGTTTCCTCTTTGGGCAGTACCAACTCCCCATCCTTGAACAAATGACTGCCCAAAAACCGGTTCATCTCAAACATCCCCACACTCGTCTTCTTGAACACGGCCTGGAGCTTTTCGTCACAATTAATACGCCGCTTATCGTTGGGGTCCTGGAGCGAATGCGCCTTGATATACTCCCAGAGCCGTTTGACCACCATGGGCCGGCTCATGCGGGCCAGACCCACCACTTGCTCGAGCGGACTCGACACGGAAAGTTCTGCGTGAAACACAGAGTTTCGTTTCTCCTTGTCTCCCTTTGTCACTTTATCCTTGGTTCCTTTTCTCAGGCTTTTGGCTTGAGTTTTGGGTTTGCGCTTGGTTCGCGTCCGGCTGGAGCTTTCGCCTTGGAGCTGCTGCGCTAGCCTAAGATCGTCTTCTTCTCGCTTCCGCTTGGCCTCGTCTTCCGTTTCTTGGTCGAGTTTCTCCGCAAGCGCATAGTACCGTTGCAAGATGAACTCGTTCATTTGTTTCTGTAGTTAGTATTTCCGTAAGAATGGGATCAAAAATGGACAGAATCTCATGGTTTTGGACCAAAAATGGACAAAATCTCATGGTTTGGGGTTATAAATGGACAGAATCGCATAGTTTTGGGTCAAAAACGAACAAAATCTCATGGTTTTCGACCAAAAATGGGTATAATCTGATGGTTTTGGGTCAAAAAAGGACATAATCTCATGGTTTTCGATCAAAAATGGGCAGGAACTCATGGTTTTCGACCAAAAATAGAGATAATCTGATGGTTTTGGATCAAAAATTGACTTAATCTCATGGTTTTGGACCAAAAAGAGACATAATTCCATGGTTTTTGACCAAAAATGGACATAATTCTATGGTTTAGACCAAAAATGAACATAATCTCATGGTTTTTGACCAAATAGGAATGTGATCAGAATCTTAAAACACCAAAAAAGGCAATTGACATGATTCCACCAACCAATTTATAAGAATTGGATCTGAAACCTGAAAAGCATCCCACTGTATAAATCAGAGCCTTAACCCCAGTCTATCTCAACCATTATGAATATCAGTCAAAAAGAGAGGCCATACTGATTTTAGTCACGAATTAAATCGAAAAAAATGGCAATAAGATGAGCTCCAGAACAATCAGTATAGTCATTAAAACCATGGGAAACCATTGTGAAATCATCAAAAACAGCATTAGAACAGATTTAATTTCCAGAATCCTATGACCTTCATGATAGTCAAAACTACCACTGATCTAGTCAAGGCATACCATAAATCTTTGGAGATTCATGATATTACCATAACAGAATGATAATAGTCATGTGAACATCCAATGAAACCGTAAACCATCATAGACTTCATACTGATAATTCCTCAGAATCTTCTGATTATCACAATTGTTCATAACAGTCTGAAATACTCCAGAGTCACAATAGTCAAATAGTCGAATAGTCAAATAGTCAAATAGTCAAATAGTCAAATAGTCAAATAGTCAAATAGTCAGAATAGTCAAATAGTCATGATCTTCATATAGTCAAATAGTCAGAATAGTCAAATAGTCATGATCTTCATATAGTCAAATAGTCATTATAGAAACATGAGTATTTTATAATTTGCACGGTTGTTTCACGATGGTTTTATTATGCTTGATGGTTGTTTCAAAATTGTCTCATGGTTGTTCTAAGAGTCATAATAGTCATAGTCATAGTACATGGCTTCAAGACAATTTCAGACATGTTTCAGTATTGTTTCAAGACAGATTCAGATATTTTTGAAGACACATTCAGACATGATTCAAGACGGTTTCAAGATGGTTTCAGACATGTTTCAAGAAGGTTTCAAGGAGACATCAAGACAGATTCAGACATATTTCAAGGTGTCTTCCAAAAGGTTTCAGAGAGGTTTCAGACATTTTTGGAGACAGATTCAGACATATTACGGGATGGTTTCAAGATGGTTTCAAGTGGTTTCAGACATGTTTCAAGATGGTTCATGATTATCGTAGTCATAACAGAACCGCAGTAGTCACGATAAATCCATGGTTGTTTCACAATTGTTTCATGATGTTTCAAGATGTTCAAGATGTTTCATAATTCTTTCAGAATCGTTTCAAGATATGTCATGGTGTTTCAAGATGTTTCACAATTGTTTCACAATTGTCTCAAGATATTTCAAGATGTTTCAAGATGGTTTCACAATTGTTTCATAATTGTTTCAAGATGGTTTCACAATAGATTCCGGTGGTTCTTCCATTACAGGATCTCTTCTGACCCAAATCCACCACCATCACCATCATTCCATTTTCAAATATTCCATTTTCGGAAATTCCATTTTCAGAAATTCCATATCAAAAAATCCATCTTCAAAAGGATACGTACTTTGTGTGGAGCGAGATCGATGGAGAAGAGCTCCAGGAGCGCCGCCCTGATTTTCTTGACTGTGATGTGCTCGAGATCGGCCACGCTTAAAATCGCCTGGGGTTAGAAAAAAGTCTTGGGGATGGAAATTGGAAATGTGCAGGAAAACCCGTGCACCAGCCGGGGGCATACATACATCGATCATCGGCTTGTACGCCGTGGGGTCGAGCTCCGTGTCCATGGTGTATAGAGATGGATTTTGGTCTCCGCACTTGGCACCCACCATAGCACCATAGCAAACGGACTGTATATAAGGTCACTGTATGAGGGACTGCAGATAAGAAGCAGTATGAAATGTCCTGCATGTTACACACCTTAGCGGTCTACTTTAGATATCAACAATACAAATAACTACACAGAACTCCACACTTGAATACCTGTAGAATCATTGGATTTGTTCAAGGCAACACTTTTCAAGAAATCCAAGAGTATACAGTACAGTGGTATACGGAAAGTATATAGTATAGTGTGTGTTGCAGTGAGTTGGGGAGATCCGAGGGTGCGCCGCCCGCGCGGTCGGAATGCCCAGAGTGGGTGGTATAACTCATCACACACGCTATAAACTTTCACGTTAAACTAACCACTGTAATCTCCGGAACTCCAGCATTCTAATAAACCCACCCACGTATTGTTTCGATGAAAAAAGCTTCTTTTGCGTTGGGCCTTTTTCTGCTGACCTTGTCTGGTGCACGGGTGTGTCGCGGCGCAGTTCCGGGGGTTGGCCAGTTCCGGGGGTTGCAGCCATTTGTTCAACCCCAACCTTTTAGAGTGGACTAAAAAAGAAAAGCTAGAGTTACCCGTGGAAAAGAGCTGTATAACATTTTCCTGTACACAAGCGTCCTAATGTAAAGACTGTTGCGCAGTATTGAATACTTTCCGTAAGATGCAACACCTACTTCATTATTCTCTAATAACTCTAACAAATATTCCAGTTTGGTGACCATGTCAGGCTTCGGGTGTACGGTTTTATCTCCTAACTAATACTAGGAACCACCAATTTCTAGTCTTCAAACTGTACTGGTGATTCTCGCTCTGTAAGTTCTGGCTGGATGACCAGTTCTAGAACAGACTCGGCATTTAACCTTTGACATATCACGTTTTGGTTTCTTCTGGAGATAATCTTTGGACACTTTCTTATATGTCTTGCTCTCAACAGACAGGATACTCATCGTGTTTTGGTGTTCTCCAAGATGATCCCTCATTCCAGCAAGGCCATTTTCAGCAAGATAATCACATATTCTCTGTGAGGTATATTCTCTGTGAGGTATATTCTCTGTGAGGTTTCTTTGGTGGGAAGAGCTACGGCTTCTTTTGAAGATCTTTCCAAGATCTTGAGAATCAGTGTCACTTCGTGTCCTTCCATCACGAGACAGAAAACCCCTTCCTTGGTTAATGGCAATGTTCAGCAATGTACATATGATTCCCAATTCTTGGTGCTTGGTGCATGTTTTTGGGCAAGTTGGACAATTGCTGCCTCCACCCTAATGAGGTACTGCACAAGGAAGAGTTGAACTTGAATGAAGCCAGAAACTCGAATGAAGACGACCCTGACGACGATCCTGTGTACAGTCCATCCAATTCATATTCATAGCCTCGTGTGTATTGTCTTTCTATCTGTATACTGGTCTATATAAATAGTCTGCATATTGCATACTTGTCTGTATAAGCCTATAGTTTTGTATTTTATCTGAAGGATCATCAACTGTTGCATTGTCAATCTTGAGTATCATCAATTATATTGTTGTCAATCTGGAGTGTCCGACGGTATTAAACTTTAATACTTGTATCTGAAGTATCATCAATTATTTTCCTGTTTATCTGAAGTATCATAAAGTATCATCAATTGTTGTATCCGAATCCATAAATTGTTGTATCCGAAGCATCCATTATTGTATCTGAATCATCAATTAGTAGCATCACAATTATTACACTGCCTAAATGTATTATCATAAGTTATCACTTCTTTAATAATTGTATCTGGCTTATCATCAATTAGAAGTATCATCCATTCTTGTATTTTTATCCGAAGTATCATCCATTATGTATTGTCAATTTGGAGAATCAAAAACTATTACATTGTAAATCAAGGAGAAGATTCAAATGAAGGGACGGTTTGAATAAAGAAGCGATTTAAAATGAAAAGCCAGGAACATGAACAAAGACCGCTGCTTCTAGTGATACAGGACTTGGTTGATTTTCCAAGATGCTGTGCACCTTCTCGGGGCCATCATAATGTACCCAGACGAATTCTTCCTTCACACAAAATTCCCTACTGTTTCCAAGGCTATGGAATCCACGGGAAATCCGTATAATAATTGATATATTTATTAACCTACTCTAAATGTGTGGTTCTAGAATATGTGAAATCTTCTAGATACCTATTAACCCAGGTTTATGAAGAATAGAATCAATAATAAGATATATATAGTAATATATAAAGCAAAGCTCCTCCATTATTCTATTTTGGATATATTCTATATTACTTATTCTATTTCCTGTACATTACATTCCGTTAGTTTTATATATTCCATTAATTCTATATTCTGTATTCTATACATTCTGTATTTTATTTTCTATATATTCTTTATACTCTATATACTCTATATATCTGACGATCCTCCAACTTCAAAGGACGACTCTCAACTTCAAAGGACGATTCTCAACTTCAAAGGACGATTCCCAACTTCAAAGGACAAGAAGGTCTTTGTTTTAGGCGAATTTGTACTGGTCTAATCACCGAATGGTACCCAACGAGGGAACCATTGACGGTTGGGTGAAATGGCAAAATCGTAATCTTTGGAAATGGCAAAAATCCTAAGCTTGGGAAATGGCAAAATCCTAAGCTTGGGGAATGGAAAAATCCTAAGCTTGGGGAATGGAAAAATGCTAATCTTGGGGAATGACAAAACTCCCAATCTTCGTTAAGAAGTCCAGGCCAAGCTTTCGTAATGACCTCAATTCTAACGACAGTGAATCTTTTTTCATTGTAAAATCGGTTCGGCTATATCCGGGTCTTCTGAATGGAATCATAGGCTCTAGACTCAATATTAGCTCAAGAGAATAGCTAACCAAAGGAAAACTTGGTTATACACAGGAACTCAAAAGACAAATCACTGGAGTACTAGAGACTACCAGCTACAGTTAGACTACGAGATCAAGAGCTTACCGGACTAGAGTACTATACTGGCTACACTGTTGGACTGGCTACACTGGTGGACTGACTAGATGCAGTCTACAGTCTCTAAACAGTTGTTGAACTTCTTGATCATAAAAAAGGGAACCTGTAATTTCTATAAATGAATACTTTGAAAGAATCAAAATTGTCATTGACGTATTAAATCCAAGTAAAACCCAAGGGTGTGATCGCATTTCCGGGGGTGTACTGGTCTATCTTAGTTCTGGAAATTCAAGAGTATAAACTTAAGCTTTTTCTCTTATTTTCGGGATTTTTAGACAAATTTCCCTGACGCTTTTTCATTGAAATATGTCTATATTTTGAACACCGATATTGCCTTCTCCTTCACTGGTAAAAAGATTATTTTATGACTTCCTTTTTGGAGACTTTTCTGAATTTGAAATGGCCTCTTTACCAGAATTATACAATTCATAACGACTTGTCATTTGAAAAAAAAAAAAAAAATCGCTCCTTTTTTTAACTTCTTTTTTTAACTTCTTTTTTTAGCTTCTCTTTAAGAATCGGAATTCGTCCTTTAAAAACAATCAAACTTCATTTCTCTATCTAATTGTCTATACTAAACATATTAAACATATTATGATTTATAGGTTCCGAAGTGGTAGATCTTTCGTACCTGTCTTGTTCATGTACTATGTGCAGGTGCATGCAGCAGTGCACGAGGAAAGGGTAGTTTTCTCGCCAACCACCCCATCCATTTGAATGGATTTTGGCATAAGACTTCCCAAACTCACTCAAAAGCTACTGTTTTAATTTGGGGCTGCAGCAATGCCTGGTTCTCGAGATACGTACCCCCAGGACCTGCACACAGCCCATTCTGGCACATAGTCTGCTGCCGTGCATCACACATAGACATAACAACGACATCCCCAAGTTCCAGCAGTTACAATTCCAGTATAATTCATTACTTTCAGTATAGTACTGCCGTTCTAGTTTCACAATTTTCAGTATAGTTCAAGCCCTGAGGGATTCTTGAGCCGGGCTCGGGAACAGAAACACCACAATGGTTCTCATTGGCCCAAAAACTCCAGCTCAGGAACTCTCCCTCCTCGTCATCCTCTCATACTTCTGAGCGGTGTGTTTTTGACTGAGCCAAATCCAAGTCTTGTTAGACGAAGCTACTGATACTATGTACTTAATCCTCGTGGTCATGGGAGTTTTCCTAACCCGACCAAGCGTCCATATGCAGTACGGTGAATAGACTCCATAGCCACGAGACTAAAACATATCGAATCTGCTGCTCTCTTTTCTCCTACTCCTACTCCTTCCAACACTCCAACTCTTTCTCTTTCTCTACCTCTTTTCTGGTTCCATTTTTATTTCTTTTCTGACTATTTTTTCTTTCTCTGACTCTATTCCTTCTCTGTCTTCACCTCTTCTGATTTCTGACTGTTTTCTGTGTCCACCTCTTCTGACCAATCTAAATGCCCAGGTTACGGAGATTCCGCTTGTGCTGGGCCTCGTTCTTCTTGACGAGCTTCTTACGCTCGGCCCGGGCCAAGCTCCGGGGGTCCACCATCTCGTCCGGCGTGCCCTTGACCTTTTCGTCAATCTCCACCAACCACTGGTCGTCGAGCGCCTTGTTGTGGCCCTTGTAGCCCCATTTCGGCACCCACTCGCCCGAGGCTTCGTCGTAGATCATCTTTCCATCCTTTTGCTTGGCCTTGATGCCCTTGATCTCGGCGAACTTCTGCCACTTGGTCTTTGGTTTTTCCTTGGGGAGCGATTTTTCCCGGGGCAACGATGTGGTGGGCTCGGGCAACTGGATGAGCGTCATCGTGGAGTCTTGTCCGGTCGACAGCCCATGGGTATCGGTGGTTGTTTTGATGGGCAACGAGAGAACCTGGTTGATGAGGAGCTGGAGGTTATCTCTGGTGACCGAGGCCAAGTATGCTTCTTTCTTGGCGGGGTCGTTCAAGAGGGTATTGTCCAAGGGGTTGGCGTCGAACGTGGCCAAGTTGCCGAGGTCGAACGTATTGGGAATGGCTTTGTCTACCGTGACGGGCTTGAACTCTGAAGACATGTTTGGGGTGTTTTGTTAGTGTGGAGCTGCAGATTTTGTGATGCGCATCGCGGCGTGCGCCCACCATAAACGGGGTGACAAAAATTATTCTTTTGGGGCTATATGCACTACCTCTCCAGGTACTGATTAATCTGGTACACACAACAATTGCTCTGACTATTTAGCAATCTGGATCTGACGATTGACCATTTGGCAATCGGAATCTGACAATTCGGCTACTATAATTACTGAAACCGGGAAACAAGCTCAATATTTATGCTAGGGCCACCTGAGTCTAGCCTTTTTAACAGCTTTTTCTGCACAGTGGAGACATCTAAGGAATTCGTGTGATTCGATGACTATATGAGGTGGTGGCTGTGTTTTAAGCGACGTTTTAAATGGAGGTGGGCCCGGGGCCCTCGGAATAGGCGCGGGGGCCGGAACTCGTCGCTACAGCACGACTAAAAGTCCACCCAGTCATGAATTTCACTTTTAAAAACATTCATTGTGACCGCCGGAATTCAGGGATTCCACCGAGCTAGGTTTCAGTTTCAAATTGGTAAATAAAAGGGGGTTTGCGTTGGGCCTTTTCTGCTGACCTTGTCTGGTGTACGGGTGTGCCGCGGCGCAGTTCCGGGGGTTGCAGCCATTTCCTCTACACCAACCTTTTAAATGGCCTAAGAAAGAAAAGCTAGAGTTATTCCTCAAATTATAGTTTACTAAGAATATGCTACAGACCAGTACACCCTAAGGTAGCCAAAATTCCATATTCTACAATCGCATCTTCTTTATGATGATGATGATTTTGAACCAAAAGTGGAAAATCCTTAAACCCTTTTCCCGTTCAAATATCTTTCGTTCATAACCTTTGAACTCTTGGAAATGTACTTCTACGGCTGAACCTTATACTCCATAAGATATAGTAAATGAAGAAACATACGCTTGAATATTGTACTATAACGAGTCCAGTCCTTCTCCACTCTCCACCAGCCTCCGTGGCCAGTCACGTCTCCGTATAACCCATGTGATGCTTTGGGCACACCGGACAGTAGGAGTTGGTGTTCTGTCAGAAGACGTCGCTAGGGACCAGAAACTTGAATCTCAGGGCACTTCAAGGTCTGCCACTATAATGGAGACGAAGCCGGATTGACCCTAGCAAGAGGAGACACTGGGACTCAGATGACTGAGAAGACATAAGAATGTGTCATGATTAGTCGATCATCATCAGGTCAAAAAAATGGCCAATCTAGTTGGTCCACACTTTTGATTATCAATGGTCCACACTTTTGATTATCGATGGTCCACACTATTGATTATCGATGGTCCAGATTGGCCAATGACATGCGTTTTTTTTTTGTTCTCACTGACCGTGCTGGCCAGCCATTCTGGCAGTTTTCTTGCTTTGATTATCTGGATCTTGGATCAAGACCATTTCTTCATCATCTCCACTTCGTCATTTCCACGTGATCCAAACTTCCACTTGTTTAAAATTGTCCATGTCCATTGTGTTCCAGACAGAAGGTACTAACTCTTAGAAACCATTTTCACTTGTACTAAAGTATGAGGAAATGGAAAAGGAAAATGGAAAATGGAAAATGGGAAAGGAAATGGGAAAAGATTGATGGGGTGCAATGATGAGACGCCTTTTTTTTGGGATGGTGCTTGGGGATCGTGGGGGCCATGTTTGGTGCCTGTTTCCGACTTAGCGTGGACTTTTGGGACTTTGAAGGTGTGTATTCATCTTTCTTTGCCAGAACTAGTTCTCTGACTGCAGCTCTGACTTCTGGGACTCTGACTGGAGCTCTTACTTCCTGAACTCTGACTGGAGTCTGACTTCTTCCTGTGGACTGTGCTTAATTCCACCTTCTGGCTTGGCTTTGGATGTGGTCTTAGCCCTGGCTGTGGCTGGTCAATTCCAGCTCTACTTTGGCCAGGCTGTGCCGAGTTTTCAAGTGCAACTGGGGCTCTGTAATTCCAAGCACGGTCTTCAACGGCATCCTCTGAGCGGGTCTGGGTTGCAACTATTTCCACAAACTGTTATCAACAATGTGAATATAAATGAAAAATTATGTAATAACATTACAATGTCTACATACTTCGAAAATGATAAGGATGTGGTTCTTACTCCAAATAGAAAATGCAAAAGAGAATTGGAACCTACTATTATAATAATACTAATACCTACAAGAATATAACAGATAAAAACAAAACTGAAATTGAGACCTCCACTATTTTATATACTATAGCCAATAACTTAACTCTAATTAGATAGACCTAAAGAAGTGTTACCTATCTGCAGCTGAGCTTTAGAGCTAATTCATAAGGAACTGCTTCACGATTTCCACAAACTGTAAGAAACAAAAGCAGAAATCCGACGAGCAACACAAATTATGAATTTGAAATCTTGTTTTGGGGTTAGTTGGACGATTGTCGTTTATATTTGGTGCTGCAGCAGAGACCCGTTCGAGTTCCTTTTCAAGCTGGGCGTGGTACTTTGAATAAATTATTAGACTTATTAAATAAGAAAATCAAAGATAAAAAATTTATTAATTTAATAAGAAATGCACTAAAATCAAAGATAATAAATATATGATAATTAAAAAAGATAACATTTGTAAATATTCAAGAAGAAATTGATGTTAAATTTAAATCTATATATATAATTATATTAATCAAAGTATATTTATATCGACTATAGAATAATACAATTAGAAAATATTTGTTATAAATATAATATTGATTTTATACTTCTTTTGTTTTAATGAATTTAGGTTTAACTATAGGTTTAACCAAAATATCTGATTAGAGATATAATGAAGGAATTAAAAATAGAAGAATTATTTAATTCAATAGTATTTAAAATACACGCTATAGACAGAATTTGAAAGTTTTTTCTGGTGAGGACTCATGTCCTTGGGTGAGACGTAGGATGCAGGCCAGTGTTGATAAGTCTAGAAGATATTCACCCATTGTGGTGTAGCAAGAGTGATTTTATGGTATAGTGCAGTACGCTATTGTAGTTACAATTAGGTACATAGTCATATGTTTTTAATACATCCCAGAGTTAACCACCTAGTGCTTGGTGTACAGTAGTACCTAGTATTAGTATTAGTAATAGTACTTCCCACCTCTTGGAGTGTATATAAGACCAAAGGCAGACTGCAGAGCCAGTAGGGGAGTTAAAAGAAGATAAAACTGTGTTCCTTGATTGACTGGAGAAATTCTTCCTTAGTGTTGAAATCCTAAGGATTCCTGCGTATACCCGTCTTAGCCGGGTTTTCTTGAACATTACGAAAAGTCCCCACTAGCATCAATTGACGTCACAGAAGTTGACGTCACTGGAGAAAGAAGTTCTAGATTCTTGTTTTAGATCCTCCATGCTTCCATTAATCACTCAATCACTCCAATCACCAATCACTCTTATCACTTATTGATGAGCTTCTCCAGTAGGTCCAGTAGGAATTGAGTCTAGTGTATAATTGTTCATAAAACCCTATAGTGATTTTTTTTTTTTTTTTTTTTTTTTTTTTTTTGGGTTTTGGGTTTTTTGGGGGGGCCTTTTTTTTNGAGTCATCGTCGTGTTTTTGTCTCTTTGTCTTGTCTCTTTGTCTGTCTCTTTGTCTTGTCACTTTCTGAGATTCGGAGGTGAGTCACGTGCCGGATTCTGAGAGCGCCCCAAGTTTTTGACCAAGTTTTTGACCAAGGTGCAACCCTTTGCAACCCTTTGCGCGCACGGCCCACTTCCTTTATAGAATTGCAGTGAGACAATCCGTTTTTTGCAGCAATTCCTCAGGAGCCCGCAAATAAGGCCACTCGCCAAGAACCCCTTCTTTTTTGAAGAATCTTTTTTTAACACTGTGTTATAAGACTCTTTTTTTCATTAAACCGATTACTCCACAATTGAAAAGTGTTCCTCATAAAAGCACCTCTGCGAAACATCAGCTCAAAATTTCCATCATCAAATGAATACACTTGCTGACCAATTCACAC
>NLAM01001051.1:0-11495 GCA_002370325.1 Metschnikowia hawaiiensis
TCCGAATCGGGCATTCCAGTGGAAAAGCCAAGCATGCCTTTGTAAAGCCCTACTTTTGCCGGAGAGGATGTTTCTTCAGTGATAAAAATATTTTCTATCAAATGGAATTCAACAGGGACAAAAGGCAAATTTCCTTGAAAAGGTAAACAAAAGTCTGCAGCGTTCTCCCCATAGAACGCACCAGCAAGTGGTACAAAGGAGCCATTGAGCTTTACAAAAAAGGAAAATGGATAGTTGGTAGTAGCCCACGCAGTCTGGGCAACAAGAGAGGCAGAGATCAATTGAGTAACTTTCATATTTGTTTGAATGCTCCTGGTGAGAATCGTTTGAAGCTGTATGGATTGGCCAGGAAAGATTTAAAGCCAATATAATTAGGGAAATGCCGCATTGTTATGAAACAATAGTGAAAGTGGTGTATGTGAGAAATCTCTTAAGTAGACAACATTCCAACCCCTGATAATGGAAAGTAAGATATTGTTCTTGGTTCTTGATCGGTTAATCTTGCTTGGAATTCAAATTTTGTTTTGTTATGGAAATCTTTCAAACCCGAAAAGTGTCAGCACATTGAGATAGACTCGTCCTAGAATTCGCGCAGTATGGCGAACAATCAGAAGCTTTTTAGTACATTATTTTTTTCATTTGACACTGTTTTTTAGTTGGTTTTTCACTCTCATTGGAATGCGGCTTGGGATCTGCTACTTGACTCTCCCGGTTTAGTCCCGGCACTAAACTTTGTAACGGTATCCATTGCTTCTGCTCCTCTGTCTACATTCTTGTAAAATTAAATCTAAAAATCTTCCTTTTCTAAAAGAAGTTGTTAAATCTATAATAAAGTCAAGAACGGTTGCAACGCTCGTGGCTGCAAATGCCTATGCATGCATGTATATGCTTTACAAGGGCAGGGACCAAATTAGGTATTAAAAGCAATGTCTTACTTGGTGGTTCGGATTTCGTCTCAAGTAAACACAGGAGTGTACTCATCTAAGGTTTAACATTAAGAGCTTCTCTATACACACCCTTAGTGCCGCTAAAAGTCATTTCTATGTTTGCAATCGAGATTTCGCCGATATTTTCATTTTCGTTTGAAAGAAAAGAAACGTCACCAATAAACTTTGAAACCTTGTTGCAGGTTGAAAACAAATTCAGGAACATATGCCACGTTTCGCTCTTGGGTGTTCTTATCCATTGAAAAAGTCTTGTAGCGCGCATACAAACTGTTCTATAGAGAGTGAGGCTCCACTTCAAATCAGCACCTCAGATATTTAAACTAACCAGAGAGCAACCAAGCAATGACAACCAAAATCATAAATGAAAAAATACATTCTATTAGACTTGAAAATTCTGGCACTACGTCATTAATTTTATCAGTATAGTAATGACGATGAGTAAGCTTAGATATCTTGGGGTTCTTTAACCTATACCCGTAGATCTAATGAGCGGGACCTTCTTATATAGAAGCTCCGTGACACTCCGGAACACGATGCACAGAGGTATCTTCATCTCCTGCATATTAAAGACTGAGATCTCTCTTTATCTGTATTCACTTATATGCAGTCTACCCGAGGATGTGTTTGTTCCCCACGTGCAACAAAAATTATGCTTTCGCATTCTATAAAATCGAAATTCCTGCACACATATAATTTCGAGCCCTCTTCTAAGTTCGTGCCCGGTTTTTGAATATTCCAGACATCCAATATCTCGATTTCAATTGGTGTAGAGGTTCAAGAAAAAAATTTCTAAACTCATTTCATCAAGATTCACTGTTTAAGCAAATCTCCTTTCATCATGACATTTATAATATCTGCCATTCTCTCTTTTTTCCTCCTTCATTAAAACGTAACAAAGTGTGTTCACTGAAAAATAATTTTGTGATTTTGTTATTTTCTTTCATTTACGCATTATGAAACGCTAAAATGAAATCATTCACTTTCGTCAGATCCGGTTACCCCTCTGTTGTTAACGTATGTAGACTTGATAAAACTAAAAAAAAAAAAAAAAAAAAAAATGGGTATTTTGTTTTGCTAGCTATGGGCAGTTTTCTACTGATGTAGACAATTGAGACATGCACAGCTCTATAATTCCATTTCTAGATCCGTGACACAGAAGTTGGCAATGTACCTATGCCCGACCTGGTCTCAATCAGTGTGGACTTAAAAAACCAATCGGGCAACTTTAAGCATCGAATGGACAATGCTCATTCTTATCTATCGCTCAGTGAGCAATTTTTTTAGCTATCTGCACTATGCACCGTACATATTCGGGTCGCGTTGCCGCGAATGATCTGCAGATCTTTGAGCTGGCAAGGACATGTCATCAGGAAAAAAAAAAGGCAGATTTGAGGGAGAGTATGAATTTGGAGGGAAGAGTATTGATTTAGGTTTAGGAGTGCGGCTGATGAACAAATTTCAAATTAGTTTTTATTTTGACTCATGATGAATAATTGAAAGAGGCTCAGTTACATAATTTACGAGCGGTTTGAATTAGCATGGTAAACTTTTAGCGATTGTATAAACCCGCAAAACGTGAGCTGGGTCAGAATTATGCAGGTCAATTGCATGTACCAGGTCATGTTCACTGACTCTTATGGTAAAGATTTAAAGGCGATTAGTCACTGCATTTAGGTACCTGGCTGACCACTTGTATAAATAGCCCAACGCCCGCTCTTCAGGCTCATGGAGAATCAAGAAAAAGTAGAATTCAATCACTATGAAGGCGAATTATTTGATCCTGGCTCTTTTTGTTGCCACTACCGCCTGGGCAAAAGATAAACTCATGTTCTACGCAAAGATTGATGGGAAATTCAAGTTGTTCAGCTACGCGCAAACTGCAGGGATTAAACAATTGATTATTGCTGATGGCGGTTACCCCATGGCCCCCAAGTTCAACTTTATCAATAATCTCCTTTTTACGGCAGAGCCCAATTCTACCAAATACTTTGGCATTTTGGTTGAAGATATGGTCTTTGGTAAGGACAGGGCAATAACCCCGGCTAGTATTTTGTTGGATAGCGAATCAAAGATTATAAGTCTTGATCCCTACTTATGCAAGTACGTCATTAGTAGCTTCCGGGCAAGCTTCTTGGTCAATCACAATTGTTCGACAGCCAATATACGTTGTTCCCCAGTAGATGTCTACTTATTACCTCCTGATGAGAAAGAACCGGCCAAAATCAATAACGGGACAGGAAAACCTGTAACTAATTATCGTTTAAAAAAAATAGTGGCTTAGCGTAGAGTTTCTGCTAGGGTCTTTACTGGTAATTCTAAGCCGAACGAATATTTGAATACACTTCGCGTGTCTTCGCAAACTGTTTGCCAAGTTTTGGACAAGTTATCTCAGGAGCAGTATCGACTTCGAAATACGAAACTTATCCCCGAAGCATTGAAACTGAAAGCACCAAGTGCATCTTACGTTTAAGGCGTGCAAAGAGCCCCACTAGCATCAAAGAGAAGTCCACCATGTCAGTGTTCGTTATTGAGAGTTTTGAGCTTGTTACTGGTGTAAGCGTTACTTTTCTTGTTTTTTAATGACAATGGTTTGTAAAAGCCAATTTTAGTTCTTGATATTTGTGATATTCTTCGTCAGTAGTGCCTTTTTACCTGTACTCATTAATTTTTCCAAGGAAAAACTAGTCATTTTTAGATACTTAAAGAAAATCTCTGGAAATATTTCAATGCGTTGCGTCCTACTAAAGATATATACTATTTGGGTTGGTTGAAAGGATTTCTGCACCAATAAGTATCCGCAAATAACAAGCTCTAAGATCGGAACAGTCCAATTTGTCCAAGTATCAGATTATAGATTCAGTGCATGCAGTCTTAGGTCATTCGCTTGCTGCTCCGCTTATTGCTATAGCTTTCCTAAATATTTTGTTTTTCCATGTACCATTCTGCCTTTGGAGCTACCACGCGTGCCCAACAACAATGCTAAATATAGACGGACAGAAATTTCATTCAGAACTCCGCATAGGTATTTCTTTTTTCTATTTTTAAGGTGTTCATCTCTTCATAAAGAATATATCATGATGCATGCAATCTGCAGGTGACGACCTCAATTTGAAATACGAAGTGAACATCTAAATAATGTTTTAAGCACAATAAGCTTCCTTTCTTCAAATTTACAAATCTAATGAGTTGAATATTACTGAGGGAAAGGTCGAAAAAAGCCCCAAGTATATAAATAGAGAAATAGCTGGGCAGAGACTTAAATATACTCCACAGACAGCAATGTTGGTGAAAAGGAATAATTCGGCACATTTTGATTGTTGAACAATGAAAATAATTGAACTGACTCATGAATACCAAATAAAATCACATCATGGCTGATGTTGAAATTCTCAAGCATTTATGTCTTTAACGGCACCTTTGGCTCCCCCAAAGCCTTGAGACAGAACATCTTCGTAATAAGTTGAAATACACAATACACTAAGCTTTAAAATGAATCAATAAAATATCCAGAAATTATCCCTTCAGAGTTCACTCCTTGGTCCGGACAGGAATAATAAGAGGCATTTACCTTCTCACCATTGCGTGACTGAAACCAATGATAAGTTTCAATGTCAAGACAGACCCCAAATAGCTCGTGTCCTGAGAAGTACCCACGTAAACGGTATACTGGCAAAACCAGCCGCATAAAAATGCGCATACGAGATCTAGCAAATTGGGGAAGCTATCTTTAGAATATCTCCCATGATTTAAGTCAGCACATATGATTCATCTCATGATATCATGTGGTTCAATCCAGGAATGAATACACTCCCATAATCCATTCAAACTAACAAGACTGTTTTTTGAACAGCTATATTGTAGCATGCATGTGAGGTTTTCAGGTATTCCTAAGTCACTACTGATAGTTGGTGCGTCCTAACCGTGTCTGAGCGTGAAAAAAAAAAAAAAAAAAAACACTTCGGCATGAAACCGAGCTTTATCAATTTTTACAAAATTCAAAAAATTCAATTCACCATCAATCAATCTCCCCTAGAGACACGTAAGGTAGCCGTAGTAGTAACAGTCAGGGTGGATATGTGGGCCACCACTTCAGGCTTATCGATGGCCCTTGTGATTCTCTTTGCAGCAAAAGCGTGGTGGGCATCATCTTCATGGGAGTTGATTCCATCGAAAATCGATGGTTCACGGGATGTTTTAATGGGCTTGAGATAGAGCCGCACTTCAAAACATGTCGTGCGAGGAATGGCTATTTGCGTGTTAAAAATGCCCCAACCCATACCTCCGGGAAGCTCACACGAGTAGAAAGGACCATTTCTAACCCTCAACTTTTTGCCCAATTTTATGGCCGTGGGAGACACCAGAGGACCAAACGACAAAAAGTGATCGGTGAACCCTAAAGCCCCTGGGTTCAATGTATCGTTAGTGATTGCGTGTTTCTTGTCGTTTAGTTTAAACACGGTACGAGAGGAATCCAGAGCATTATAAGCCAAGATATGAAGCTTTACACCGTCTTCGACATGATATACGCCGGAGAGCGGTACAACTGAGCCATCAATTTTCGTAACGAGCTCGAATGACGTTTCAGAAGACAAAATTCGAGAGTTTATTTTTTCATCATTTTCGTACTCTCTTTTTTGTTTTGTGGATGTCAGGTCATATTTGTCTGAAACATAATTGAGCGCAAGATGTTTATCAAACAGATGCAGCTTTCCATCGATCTTTGCAAATCCAGTTTCTTTGTCAAAAGGCAAGAGGTACAAATCCACCTCTCGACACGTTTTATTGTGTAATGATTTTGTGTTGTGCAAAATCCCGTACAGTTTAGACCTGGGTATCATGCAAGAGTGAAAAGGACCACCTGAAAGCTTTTGGTGATCGTCAAACTTCCATTTTCTTGGAGTTATTTTAGGATGGAAGCAAAAAAGACTCATATTAAAGCCAAATAAAGTTTCATTGAACCCCAAGTACGCCCTATTGAGATTTTGGTCAGTGAAAACATAATTGTCTTTTACGGTGAACTCCTGAGGGGTCTTTGACCAGTTTCCATAAGAAAGCAAACTCATATAAGTAAACCGCTTTCCAAGAGAGTGGCCAGAAAGTGGCACGTACTCATCGGACATTTTGGCAAAAAATGCCAATGGCTTGGCGGAGTCTGCCCACGCAGATACAGAAAATAAGGAGGTGAGAATCAAGTAAGCTGTTTTCATGTTAATTTTTGAAGGTAATATCTGCTTATTGCACGGAAGGGAGATATTTATAACTTCAATTGATATGCTGAGTGACCTATTTACTTTTGAACAATAGCTAGAAGGCTTGATGATCATGCTGTGAGCCCTGCACACTTCCTGCACAAGTAATGCTGCAAAGCTTCTTTTCAGAAAGGTCTACTCATTTTAAGGCCCCAAGACTTCCATCGTCAGGAATAGTCACTATCACTCATCATGCACAATCAATCTGGCACAAGGCATTAATCCAGGTGTGGTTACTCAGAATAACTAGCTCAAAACAAAATCCCAGTCATTTTTATCTACTACTTCTTGCTACAATGAGCTCCGGAATTTAACTGGCTTCCCACTAAGTACGCAAAGCCATGATGTATGGACATAGCCACAGTAATACAGGACGCTGTAAATAGTTTTAAGCCCGGGATTTGTAATGCGGACTTTGGATAACGGTTTGTCCTAATAGCATGACCAAGCTACACCATTACGAATGGTTCACTTGCAGCTGCAACAGTTTGCAACACGTTTGCAATATGTACTGTATGCACTCCATAACCACACTTCTGGCTAGATGGAGCTATGAAGACTTTTATCTTGAGACCTGCGTGACCGACTAAGGATTAGGGTGATTAATCTTTGTCTTTGAGTCTGGAAGTTGTAACAAATGAGGAGAAGCTGGAAGGGACATAGAGATTAGTTGATTCATTGTTTACATCGAGCACCAGCAGATCGGGTATTTTATCCAGCTAAGATTTTTCGGGAAAGGATTTGTTCACTATGAAAAATCCAAATTAAGATTCAAAAATAACTGTCAAAGTTCAGGTGGTTCCTCTGTACGCGTATCTACGGAATACATTCCTAATGAACCAACGAGATTCTACTAAGTACTGCTACAGAGAATTTGAGGTTTACCTTCCAAAACAAATTATCTGGGGTTTTGCAAATGTTCAATGTACAATGCCTAGCTGCAATAACCGAAGTTGAGGGATAACCTTCTCTTTTTTATTAAAAGTGCCAGATAAAGATCATGGTGCGTGCAGGATTGCGCTGTTTAGCTTCATTATAAAACTTGCTCATGTTCGGGAACGATCATGTCATGGCTCGCTAAGACCCTAATAATGGAGCGTCAGATGTCAGTTAAGGTAATTGTATCCGTAATTTGCTCTGACGTATCCATTTCCTGTCCCAAATAAGCTGATTTGATACCTCTCAAGCCTAAACGGAAACTCTTTAAAACATAATCTATTCCCCGAGATCACCTCTTTGGGACTTCCTTCGGGAGATGGGAGGTTCTGTACATGCATCGTCGCATCATTTTTACCTCCTGTTTCATCTGGAATCTGCATATTGAAGCATGTGAGATGTGTACAGATCTCGCCTGCTCAACATACACCCACCTGGGGTTTCAACGCTCTCTCATCACACCGCATACTATTGTTAGGAAACGTGACCCATTCAGCTAGCCAAAACCAAAGTGCGATAATTTTTTTAATAGGCTTTTGGAGTTGGTCACATCCACACAAACTACTTTTTCAGTAATGACGGGTCTTCTTCCTCATGAAACATTTCAATTCTACAAGAGCAATCCTTTGCATTTTGTAGGGCCCTACTACTAGTATGCACACTTCACAACCCGGCAGGAATTCGACGAAAAAATTATACTTATAGAGCCCGTTTTCTTTGGATCTTTTTTCTCTATGTTTTTCATGGATTTCGGCCGCACGCTTTTCTTTATAAATTGACAAGTACTGATCGAAGTATCTGGTTGAGCTTTGGAGGAGCACCCGCACATCCCACAGTGCGATGGATCTTAATGCATCCATAGCGAATCATCTGACTACACACGTGACGGATCACATGACCAAGTATTCACGAGCACTCTACTTGCTTTTCCAATTTCATCATGGACCATGCACATGCAGAACGATGTTCACCCGCGATCTTGCACAGATCATATTGGGGAATAAGCATAAGCAATCTTCGCGATTGTTTTTTACTTCCTCCCGGGTGAACCCAATGAATATCACCACGGTGTCTTTCTGGAACTTGCCAAAACAATTTAGATATCGAAGTTTCACAGGCTGTTAAGGTTTCTCAATCTCTTTTTTTGTCATAACCGTTTTATTCAAGCTTCCTGTCTTTAGTGTCAAAAAATGTAGGATGTTGCCAAACGTCTCTAACGTTGCATGCATGATATGCACAGAAAGCAAGTGGCTTGTGCGTGGTCTGTATAGAGCCCCCCACTATCATGCGCATCTGTCACGTTACTTTTGAGGCGCGCTTGACGCACAAGATTCTTCCCCACTTTTTTTTATAAATAGACTCTGGAATTGCGAATTCTCGCCTATACACGACATTTCTTTTTCCAATTCTGGTAAAGAATGGGAACCGGTAATATGTTCCATTGCGCGAGCAACCTTCTAGCATACACTGGTCTTGAAGTTCAAGGTTAAATTTCTTTCTACTTTAGCATACTTCTCTACTTTTAAGTTTGAAAAGCCCCGTTAAAATCTGACCTGACTCATTGCTCTTTACGTTTTTCTCACATTGGTATCTTCACTAAGGGCATTTCCTATATAGTATCCGAGTTGTCAAAACTCATGTCACAGATGGTTAACACTTTTGGCACAGCTGAATGATGTGTATTTGGATGTGACTTCGTTGTTAATCGAATTACTTCCGAAAAGAATGTGTTCATTCAATAGTAAAACTACAAGAATTATAAAACGTTCGCGATAAATTAAAAGGGTTTCTAAAATACCAAGGACAAAAGTGGCAAGACAACCATAAATACCGCTATGGTTGGCTTGTGACCTTTGCCTTCGGCTATGGACACCGACACTGAAGAAGGCAACGACGCAACACTTGATGCAGATTCCCTAGACGTCTGTAAGGTCATTGTGGGAGGACTATGGGGTTGGTTGTCGTTCATAGAAGAGTTTTGCTCCTCAGCGTTCGAAATGTAAGGGGATGAGCCGTCAGCAGATTTATTCGCACCATCACCAGTTGGCAATGGTTCTCCTGCGGTCTGCGTGGGCTTGACGGGTGCATCAGCGGATGGCATCGACCCAGGGATGTCCCGATTTGGTCCCGATGGTGTGGAATTCGACCTGGCTGTTTGGCTTGGCGAATTTGGTGGTGCAGGCACATCACTCTTTATTCCTGCGGAAGAAGAGGTGGCCGGCTCCGGCCTCTGGTCCGAAGTATCCTTAGAGCTCAGATCAGGTGTATCTGACGGCTTGGCTTGTGAAATGGGGTTCAGAGAGGGCTGGACCAGGGTCTTTGGACTCAGGCTGCTTGGTGCAACCGGTGTCTTCAGTGTATTAGTGTTCAGTGACTGTGAAGTATTTGTAGTCTCTGATATGCTCAGTGTATCTGGAGATGGTCCAGCCGGATTTGTCAGTCTTGAGGGTGTGACTGATCCGGCCGATGGCTCTTCTGCAGAGCTGGTCAAAACTTCGGAACTGCTTTGAATGATAAGTGAATCAGAAGAAGTGAGCGATACTTTTGACGACGGACGAACATAAGAAGAGTTCCAACCGCCACTGCTGTATGGTCTGGATGATGGGAAGGGGTTGATCGGTGGCGAAGCCTGAGCCTTCGAAGACAGGACAGGGCCCGACGAAGATGATGGGTTAAACGAAGATGGAACCACTGATGACGATGGAATCACTGATGACGATGATTGAATTGATGACGCCTCAATTGAAGACGATGACTCGATTGAAGAAGACGACTCAATTGAAGATGATGGCTCGATTGAAGATGACTCAACAAATGACGACGGATCAAGCGATGACGAGGCAGGAATTGGGATCTCAACAACAACAGTGTTATTCTCACCTGGTCCTCCAGTAACTGTGGTAGTGGTAGTGAAGTCACCGGTCCAGAAACTGGTAGTCGTGACAGTTGGTGTAGGAACCACGATAACGAAAACATCAGTACCATTGCCAGTAGCAATGATGGTGGAGGTCATGGAACCATCGTAAGTACTAGTCATCGTGGTAGTGGATTTTGGAATCTCAACAATAACTGTGTTGCTTTCGCCGGGGCCTCCGGTTTTGGTGGTCGTAGTAGTGTACGCTCCAGTCCAGAAAGATGTAACAGTATGCGTTGGAGTAGGGACGATAACCACGACGATGTCAGTTCCATCTCCGGTAATCGTAGATGTAGTAGTCATCGAGCCATCATAAGTACTGGTTAAAGTACTTGCGGTCTTTGGGATCTCCACAATAACAGTGTTATTGTCGCCAGGGCCACCAGTCACAGTATTAGACTTAGTGTAGTCCCCAGTCCAGTATGAAGTAACCGTGTTGGTTGGGGTAGGCACTTCAACAACGACAATGTTTGTTCCATCTCCAGTGATTGTAGTGGTGGCAGTAACCGATCCATCATAAGTGCTAGTAATGACACTGACCGACTTTGGAATATCAACAATCACTGTATTGTTCTCACCTGGTCCTCCCGTAGCAGTGGTGGTGGATGTGTAATCCCCAGTCCAAAATCTTGTCATAGTTTCGGTTGGAGTTGGAACCTCCACAACAACAATGTCTGTGCCACTGCCAGAGATGGTGGTAGTGGTAGTCACAGATCCATCATAAGTACTGGTCAAGGTACTGGTGGACTTTGGAATTTCCACGATGACGGTGTTGTTCTCGCCAGGACCTCCAGTTTGAGTGGTTGAAGTTGTGAATTCTCCCGTCCAGAAAGAAGTGACTGTTTGAGTAGGAGTTGGAACTGCAATGACAACAATGTTAGTACCGTCACCAGTGATTGTTGTTGTAGTAGNTGTGAATTCTCCCGTCCAGAAAGAAGTGACTGTTTGAGTAGGAGTTGGAACTGCAATGACAACAATGTTAGTACCGTCACCAGTGATTGTTGTTGTAGTAGTAACAGAGCCGTCATAAGTGCTGGTAACCGTGCTAGTTGATTTTGGAATTTCAACAATGACGGTATTGTCTTCACCTGGACCACCGGTAACTGTAGTCAAGGTGGTTCCCTCCCCAGTCCAGAAAGTGGTGATGGTGTCCGTAGGAGTAGGGACTTCCACAACAATAATGTTGGTACCGTCACCAGTAATAGTGGTAGTCGTAGTGACAGAACCTCCGTAAGTACTGGTCACCGTGCTAGTAGACTTTGGAATCTCAATCACAACAGTGTTATTCTCTCCTGGGCCTCCAGTAACAGTCGTAGTAGTGGTGAAATCGCCGGTCCAGAAACTAGTAACGGTAGCTGTAGGAGTGGGCACCTCAACAACCACAATGTTAGTGTCACTACCAGTAATGGTGGTGGTGGTGGTGACTGATCCGCCGTAGGTACTCGTCAA
>NLAM01001052.1:0-17101 GCA_002370325.1 Metschnikowia hawaiiensis
GACCAGTACGACCAATACGACCAATACGACAACCAGGACGATGGCCAGTACTGGAAGGCTAAGCGGGACGCTGGTGTTTCCCCTTACGCCCTGAGCTTTGTCAGAAGCCAAGGTCAATACGGAAGAAACCAGTACGCTAAGCGGGCTGGTGCCTCTCCTTACGCCCTGAGCTTCATCAGAAGCCAAGGACAATACGGAAGAAACCAATACGCTAAGCGTGCTGGTGCCTCCCCTTACGCCCTGAGCTTCATCAGAAGCCAAGGACAATACGGAAGAAACCAATACGCTAAGCGTGCTGGTGCCTCCCCTTACGCCCTGAGCTTCATCAGAAGCCAAGGACAGTACGGAAGAGACCAGAAGCAAGCCCAGACCCCAAACCAGGATGTGAACCAGAACCAGGGCCAGAACCAGGGCCAGATGCCAAACCAAGCCCAGGTCCCAAACCAGGGCCAGATCCAAAACCAGGGCCGGAACCAAACCTCGGACGCAACCCAGGGCGCTAACCAGGGCGCAAACCAAGGCGCAAACCAAGGCGCAGACCAGGACGAGTTCTCGGGCGAGTTCCCAGGCGGTGAGTTCCCAGGCGAGTTCCCAGGCGGTGAGTTCCCAGGCGAATTCCCAGGTGAGTTCCCAGGTGAGTTCCCCGGTGAGTTCCCAGGTGAGTTCCCCGGCCAGGATGAGTTTGAGGACGCCTGGGGCCCCGAGGAGTTCCAAGGCGAGAACGGGGGCCCTGAGCAGTTCCAGGGCGAAAACCAGGGCCAAGGTGAACAACAGGGCGGAAACTGGGGCCAGGAGTAAGACCACGGCCACAATCCAATAAGACAAGACAGTGTTGATTCCGACGATTATTCTTGTGCAGACGCTTACGTACTCGCTGTCACATACCCAATCCAATAGTGCTTTTCAGAAATATCAGTACTGTAGTCCTCTTTCTTCTACTCTAGAAATCCTTATTTCTTATATACGGAACTGACTGATCTGCAATATCAACTATATCAATGTATAACTTCAACCAGTACTTGGATATGGAACGGTAACGGCAAGATGTGGAGACAGACACAGACATTGGAACAAGTTCTCGAAAGAGGGTTCTTTATAACATTCAATCACCTTGAATTTAATAACATTGAATTTTAATAACCTGGAATTTAATAGCCTTGAATTTTAATAACCCTACAAATGGTTAACCTTGAAATGGATTAACCCTGGAAATTTTAATAACCTTGAATTTTAATAACCTTGGAATTTTGAATAACCTTGGAATTTTAATAACCTTAATTTTAATAACCTTGGAATGGATCCAGAGAGGGTTTGGAAATGGTTCCAGAGAGGGACAAGAAATTCCAGGGAAGGGAAAGAAACTGTTTTTTATTGGGAATCCTTGGTTGTCGTGTAGATGGCATTAGAAAAAAGAGAAAGACGTCGAAAAAATAGAAAAAGAGTAGAAATGAAAAAAAAAAGAGTAGAATTAAAAAAAAAAAGAGTAGAAATAAAAATAAAAAAAGAGTAGAAATAAAAATAAAAAAAGAGTAGAAATAAAAAACGAAAGACGTAGAAAAAAAAGAAAGACGTAGAAATAAAAAAAAAGAGTAGAAATGAAAAAAGAGAGTAGAAAGGAAAAAAAGAGTCTCACGACGAACCGTTACAACGTCCGATAGTGCTCCTGTTCCCGAAACCCATTCACCCAAACATCTGACGAGATATTTGATGCTATTGTTCCTTTGGTTAAAAGGGAGGACCCTCTAGAACAATCCCGAACCGAAGCTCGAGAACCAGCAAACAGGGTAAGAGATATACGAGATGAGTGATACTCAAATAACGCCACAACGCAGTCCGCCCCGGAAATAAAAGAAAAAGAGTAAAAATAAAAAAAAGAGTAAAAAAAAAAAAAGAGTAGAAAGGAAAAAAAAGAGGAGAAATAAATAAAAAAAGGTAGAAAAAATGAAAGACGTAGAAAAAAACGAAAGACGTAGAATAGAAAAAAAAAGAGTAGAAATAAATAAAAAAAGGTAGAAAAAATGAAAGACGTAGAAAAAAACGAAAGACGTAGAAATAAAAGAAAGAGTAGAAAAAAAAGAGTAGAAAAAAAAGAAACAGTAGAAATAAAAAAAGAGTAGAAATAAAAAAAGAGTAGAAAAAAAAAGGTAGAAATAAAAAAAAGGTAGAAATAAAAAAAGAGTAGAAGGAAAGGCTTATATAGTTTCCAGAGGCTGGTTGTGTGCAGTACCTACTCACTCCAGTCCTCAGTGCTTCTCTTGCTTCTCTTCTATAAAAACATCCAAAAAGACTTCCGGCATCAGGGCCCAGCATCGACTTATCTGCATATAGCATACACGAGCAACAGAAATAAAGTGGGCTATTTTCTTGACATTGGAGACTAAACCACGGCAGAGCCCTGTGCGCAATATGCAGTACCACCCATATCTCGGCGGCCAATCCTTCTTACCCAATCGGCGTGGGGGAGTCAATTTCCAGTTCTCGGTGAGGATGAAGTGTCTCTCCAATTAAAGTCTATTTTCAATTTCCATCTCCACCTCGGTGACAATAGCCAACGGAATTATGCGGTGATTCCATTCCGACGCAGCCAACGCCAGCTCAAACAGAAAGAGAGAAAGGGAGATTTGACAAAAAGACAAAAACATTTAAAAATTAAGGAAACACTAAAAAAGACGAAAATACTAAAAAAGACGAAAACACTAAAAAAGAAGAAAATACTAAAAAACTAAGGAAACACTAAAAAAGACGAAAACACTAAAAAATTAAGGAAACACTAAAAAACGAGAAAACACTAAAAAACCAAGAAAACACCGAAAAACAGTAAAACCAAGAAAACAGCAAAAACTAAGGAAACAGCAAAAACGAGAAAACATCAAAAAACGAGAAAACATAAAAAAAGACGAAAACACTGAAAAACGAGAAAACACTGGAAAAGACGAAAACAAGCCGAAAGAGGGTTTGAACAGAAAACAGAAAAAGAAGATTGGAACAGAAAAAAAAGATTGGAACAGAAATCAAAAAAAAAAAAAAAAAAATGAAAAAAAAAAAATGAGGGAAAAAAAAAAAAAAAATAAAAGAAAGAAAATGAAGGAAAATAAAAAAAAAAAATAAAAAAAAAAAAAAAAAGAAAAAAAAAAATGCTTTCATGGAAAAGAAAGAAAATGAAGGAAAATAAAAAAAAAAATGAAAGAAAGAAAATGAAGGAAAATGAAAAACTGGGACTTGAGTTCATTTTTTTTTTTTCGTTTGCGTCTCTTGAGTCTCGATTTTGGGGGCAGTCTCCAGTCAACGCTCATTTTGTTCGCTCATTTTGTGCGAAACTTTACTCATTTTTCGAAAACTCTCCACTGCTCGTCTTTCGAGCTCCTCACAATTCTACACTATTTTTCTATACACTATTTTACTATACACTATTTTTCTATACACTATACAGTATACACTATTTTAAACTATACCATTTTAAACTATACTACACTATACACTACACACTATTTTGAACTATACACTATACTATACACTACACTACTTTACTCTACAATATACACTATACACTATACCATACTCTACACTGTACTCTACACTATACACTATACACTGACTACACTACACTATTTTACTCTACACTATTTTACTATACACTATACTATACTATACTACACTATTCTAAACTATACTACTTTACTCTACACTATTTTACTATACACTATTTTACTATAAACTATTTTACTATACACTATACACTATACTACAAACTAAACTACACTACACTATTTTACTATACACTAAACTACACACTACACACTACACTATTTTACTATACACTACACTATTTTACTCTACACTACACTATTTTACTATACTCTACACTATACTATATTATACTATATTATACTATACTAAAAACTACACACTATACACTACACTACACTAAACTACACTACACTATTTTACTCTACACTAAACTACACACTACACACTACACTATTTTAAACTATACACTATTCTAAACTACACTATTTTACTATACACTATTCTAAACTATACACTATACAACACTATTCTGAACTATACACTACACACTACTTTACACTATACTCTACACTACACTATACTCTACACTACACTATTATACACTACACTGCCTGCTATACAGACTACAAACTATACTCTACACTATACTCTACATTTCGAAGTCAGAGATTGTGCATTGTTTTGTGGATTTGGAGTGGACAAGAGTGGACAAGAGTGGAGTAGTCTAAATAAACCTGGAGATCCAAAACCATGCGCTAAAGGGAATACTAAACTACCGGATATCCCAGTTAATGTATTGGATAATGTACCTAATCTACATACAGCCATATGAGATACTGAACTATAAGCTGTAATTGCTGTTAGATGTGTTTGTCTGAATGTTATTATTGATGTATAAACCATAGGTAAATCACATAAACATATACTAAAGGTGTATACAATTTTTCGGTCGATTATCAAGAGGTGATTCCTTTTAGTAGTGGAGTTATTAAGCTATGGGGTATCTGGGGAAAATGTATGACCTTGAAATTTTTTTTCCATTAAATTCTTTCTACCAGACGGTTTGGGAATGGGTCCAGAGACGGTTTGGGAAGGAATAGGTTAATCCCCGAAATTCACATCTCTCCATGCCAAGTCGTACTCTATCCGCAGCAGGTTTCTGCCGGCATGATCCCAACGATGGTGGGTATTGACGATAGCTTTCAAGTCGAACCGCGGCTTCTCACTATCGAGGAAATCATGGACATCTTTCGGGAAAGCCCGGTCTAGGAACCAGGCGTGTTTGATTTGTCATCAACTCAAAGATAGGCATAATTGATGGACTGGCCCCCAGAAGAAGCAATTGGGGTGATGTGCATGTGTTTCTCGAAAAGCGGAAGCGATTGAGAGATTTGGGGGACGTTTTTGATCTGGCTAAGAGGTGAAAAATATGCGTTAGGCCAACGGGCATAGGAAGTGTTGCGCTGTTTCAGATACAGCTTCGTGTTTCGGAATGACTACCTCATTAATCTCCACTAACTCTCTTAAGGGGAGGTCTTGGCTTGTCTTATATTCAGTACTGGAAGTAGTGGTTTGTTCTCCTTATACTAGGAAAATCTGTTATTCTCCGACAAAGGAGGCAGAGGTGTTGCCTCTTATATAGGCCAGCCAGGGACCCCGTGGGCACAAGTGCCAAGTTGGAATCACGACGACACACATCTCCTGATATCCTATGGTAGTATCAGTATGAGTAGTATCAGTATCAGTATTACCTCTGTATAAGGATAGTCTGGGGAAAGGTAAGCACCAAGAGTAAGACTGTATATGGGTCAGTATACCAACTGTCACCACCCTCCCGAATAAATGATCACTTCTCATAAACAGTCTCATAAACAGTCTTATAAACAGTCTCATAAACAGTCTTATAAACAGTCTCATAAACAGTCTCATAAACAATCTCATAAACAATCACATGTTTATAACTGTTAGTTGACATATAAATGTGAAGTATGCTTTCTGTAGTAAAAAAGGATGCTTTTTGGGGAGTGCGGGCGAGGTTGTTATATATTCGCATGGTTGCAAAAGATGAAACCCCCTTGGTAATTACATGCACACCCGCATCCGCTGCGAATATATAAAGCGGCGCATCCCCCCCTGGTTTCCAAGCCATAACCAGCGGCGGATATGAAAACCAATTGGACTAGCGGCAGGACGTCTCTCTACCTGAAATGCCACGCGCCATCCATTGCGCATACCCTTCACATCATCTGCGCTCATTGAGATCAGCTACGCTCCCTTAAGATCAATTAGGCACGGTTGAGTCTTTGCCATGCATCCCGACGCAGCCAAGAAGGTGGTCAAACGGCAGTCCTCTCGCAGTGGTTGCATAGAGTGCAAACGACATAAGATTAAGTGCAACCAAGATGTCCTCATCGGGACAAACTACATGTGTATTCCATGCTCACGTTTAACAGCATATTCAAGCCGTTTCTCCTTACCATTTAGAACGACTTTTTATTACATTTTTTTCAGCCAAATATTTCTTATGTTTTTATACCGCTTTTTTAAATGAAATTGCACCTAAATCCCACCCCGATTTGAATCTGAGAACAGTTTAAAACTTGATAATTTGTAACAGAAACCAACAGTTGTTTTTACCTGTAAGAAACCAAAAACCTTATTTTAATGAAGAATATGAATTGTCATATACCAAAAAAAATGGAATTTCTCATACTATTGCTCGTTACACTCACTAATTTTTGTTCTACCTTTAAGTGAGATAAGCTTATTTAGATCTGCTGATACGGTTTGCAGTTCTGACACTTCTCAGGTTACTTAAAGGCTTAAATCTGCGGCACATTTGCCTTATTATCTCAATTATCATATTCCCCCCAAATCCCCTATAGCTTTAAAGCATGGGGGATTGGAAGGGCCCACAGGAAATTTGGATGCTAGAGGTCAATTTTATCCATTTTTTATGTCGATTTTTACTTTTTTATGTCGATTTTTACTTTTTTATGTCGATTTTCACTTTTTTATGTCGATTTTTACTTTTTTATGTCGATTTTTACTTTTACATTTGCAGGTTTCAGATTTCCCGATTTTCAGTTTCAGGCTTGGACGTGCGGAACATGAACAGCGGCCCTTATTTAGCTCCGCGGTGCGCAGGCAGAATTGTTTGGATTTGCGTGAGCAATTCTCATATTTTCTACAAGCCAACATGGCCTGCCACTAAGGTTATATTAGACATTAGACAAAATGGATTGGACAAAGTAGACTGGACAAAGTAGACTGGACAAAAGAGACTGGACAAAAGAGACACTAGATAGAAGTATATTAGACAGATTGGACAGAGATTGGACAGATTGGGATCCGAAAGGAGGATGGAAAAATGACGAGTGGCCGGAAACGGGAAACGGGAGACGGAAACGCGGGAATGGGGGAATTATCTGAGGAATGAACCATCAAGCGTAGGAGGTGAGGGAGGGAGAAAATACGAAAACGAATACCACATTGGATTCGGGAGCATAATACACGAGTCACGAGCCCGCCAAACGTAGGGGAATTAGAGGGGGAGCTAAAGAAGGGTATTTTAAAGGGGAATATGCCTCACCAATTGCAACATTTGTCGAACGTTGTCCGTTTAAATTGTTTTTATAAAATCAGAAGGATACATATTATCAAAACACACTAGTGAATTGTTCATGATAGAATACCCACAATACATAAACCTTCGTGGTTTTCCTTTTTTTATTTATTTCAGTAGATTAGGTTATATTTATATATTAAATAAAATGAGATACCTATATAAATGAAAAAAGAATCTAATTAATATAACTTAAGAAAGAGTAAAGAGGTTAGTTTCGATGGGGCGTCGACATCAGCGAAAGCATCTGATGTGTCTAATAATAATGGTTTTATATAAAACAAGATATTTAATTAAATTATTTATTTAATAGTAAATTACGTACAATAATTCTATATGGTAAATAGAAAAGANTGTCTTGATACTGGTGATTCTCAATGCCCTGGAAGTTTCAATTTATTTGTTTGCTGTTAAAATGCCAGGCTTCGAAGCTACCAGGCGACTTGCTAACCATATGCTTCACTACAGGGGATTTGAGCAGCTTCTAACTTGCGAGGCCGTGAGTCCTAAACGAGTAAATCTTTCATGCATTCCACCCCCACGAGTCGCTGCGTTAGCAAAGATCGTGCCGGGCACAACCCAATTCAGAGGACCTAGTGGTATTTTTAATTATGGAAATCTTCATTTTATCCTTTGTCTTAATTCTTTAAGTATCTTTATTCAGTATCTTTATTCAAGAAGGGAAGTATCCACTCAAAAGAATTAGAGGTAGATATTAGATAATTAATTAATATGAAAAGGGAGAAAACTGAGAAAACTGAGAAAACTGAGAAAAGCGAAAAAAGCGAAAAAAGCGAAAAAAGCGAAAAAAGAGTGCGAAAAAAGAGTGCGAAAAAAGAGAGTGCGAAAAGTACACTGCCCAAGTCAACTACCCATTTGCAACCATCGACCCCGAGGAAGCTAGAGTCACTGTGCCACGTGATCGGATCTATAAATAGTGTGAGTTGTAAAATCCCAAGTCGGAGGTTCCTGCATTCATGACCATCTACGGTACAGGTTTGACCATCTACGGTACAGGTTTGGCCATCTACGGTTACAGGTTTGGCCAAGGGAGCTCAAGCTGGAGAGGTTGGGAAATAAGACTCTGAGGAATCTTAGCGTTGAAGACTGCTTGAAAAGTGCCCTAAAGAAAAAAACAAAATAGACAAATAGACAAATAGACAAAACTATAAGGTAAATAATCAATTGAACCACCATATTGACGCATATCTTATAGTTTTTCCGATCTTTTACTATATCTTTAAGTCATTTAACTAATTCTAGATTCGTCCTTTTAAATTTTTGTACTATTTAATATCATATTATCTAGACCTGGTATATTAGAATTCAATGATTTAGATGATTTATCAATAGCAAGAATCCTAAAAAATAATGATTTACTTATCATTAATTGTTCTTTATAAACTTCTTCACTATGTAGACCATAAATATTAGCTTTATTATTATTACAAGGTCACTTTATGCTATCATTATTTATGATTGTTTCTCTTTATATCTTTTATTGATAATTCATCCTTGAAAGTTAAATGACTACTACTACTTTTGTTACTATTAAATGCTACTAATAAATACTACTATATTACCATCATACTACTATACTAAGACTACTAAGACTATTACCACTTTAGACAAAAAGACGAACTAGACAGCTAGTCGGAGAGACAAATAGACAAAGACAAAATAGAGAATTAGGCAAACTAGACAGATGGACAGATGGACAGAATCGAAGAGGCAAACTAAAGAATACACAGATGGAAAAGACAAACTGGACAAACTGGACAAACTAGACAAACTAGACAGATAGTCAGAGACAAAGTAGACAATAGAAAATAGACAGAAAAATTGTCTGAGAAAAGACTGAGATCCGGCCGACTTCTGATACGTTCCACTCACTTATGCTACAGGAGCTAGATATAAATAAAATGTATACATATTAAATAGTAATAGTTCTAGTTCTCGGAGAGATTGTTGGTGTAGCTATTGTATGTGCATTGATTGGAGGTTTATAAGTAGATAAATCGTTAATACTTTGATTAGTAGATATATTATAACCCGTCAACTTCTATTTAAACCCTTGAACAAGCACGGATGTTGGTCAGACGTGGTGACATGAAGAGGAACATTGAAGAGGACAAGAGAAGGAAGGACAAGAGAAGCCGGAAAGGAAAAACTGGAAAAGAGAAGCCGGAAAGAACAAGAAATCATTCTATGACGTCTTCACATTCGCTTTTTCCTGTTCCTTGGTGGTTTGTTCCTTTCGTCTCTTGTGATTCGTCCGAATCTCGAACCTCTCAATGCTGGCCTGTGAGTTCTCCCTCAATCCTGGCCTGTGGACTTGTCCAACGAATCCATAGACTCTAGAATGGGACACCTAGAACCCTAGAACTCTTGGTTTTGGCTCGGGAAATAAGCCCAGAACTCTTGGGTTGGCTCTATCTCTGGCTCTGGCTCTGACTCTCTGGCCGACTCCAACTGACTTCAACAAAGTCTATCTCTGACTCACTGACTTTAGTCTCTGCCTCTGACTCTTTGACTCTTTGACAGACGTTAGTCTCTGACTCTCTGACTTTAAATCTTGACTCTTTGACAGACGTTAGTCTCTGACTCTCTGACTTTAAATCTTGACTCTCTGACTTTAAATCTTGACTCTTTGACTCTAGTCTCTGACTTTAGGTCTATCTCTGACTCTCTGACTTTAGTCTCTGACTTTAGTCTTTGACTTTAAGTCTCTGACTTTAGTCTCTTTAGGTCTGACTCTCTGACTCTAGTCTGACTTTAGTCTCTGACTCTCTGACTTAAAGTCTTGACTCTCTGACTTAAAGTCTTGACTCTCTGACTTAAAGTCTTGACTCTCTGACTTTAGTCTCTGACTCTTTGACTCTAGTCTCTGACTCTCTGTCTGACTTTAGGTCTGACTTTCTGACTTTAGTCTCTGACTCTCTGACTTTAAATCTTGACTCTCTGACTTTAAATCTTGACTCTCTGACTTAAGGTCTTGACTCTCTGACTCTTTGACAGACTTGACTTTAGGTCTGACTTTCGTCTCTGACTTTAGTCTGACTTTAAGTCTTGACCCTCTGACTTTAGTCTCTGACTTTAGTCTCTGTCTTTGAGTCTCTGCCTTTGAGTCTCTGAGTTAGTCTCTGACTCCTTAACGGACTGCTCACAAGTTCAACTCCTCCAAAATATGGCTGGCCAACGTCTTGTAGTTCCACGTGTTGCCCAACGTCTTCTTGAACTGCACGCCGTAGAGCCCCACGAGCGGCACCTTGACAATGTTGATTTCAAACTTCAACGGCGTTTTCTTGGTGGGCTCGCCGCCAAGCTCCTCCTCGCCGCCCAGCGCCCGCCGGTGGGTGTTGCGGTGCTCGATTCTCGACGAAACAAGCATGTCGCTTCCGCCGCCCATGTCGCCGCTGATGGAGTCGTACGAGTCGTCGTACGTCATCTTCTGCATCTGCGCGAGCGTCTCCTCGTCGATCTCGCCGTCCTCCAAGTCGCCGGCGCCCATCAATAACCGGTTGATCTTGGCCGCGGCGGGCGTGCTGGGAGGCGCCAAGTTCTGCGACCCGTTCTTCTTGCGGTAGTTCTGGAGGAACCCTTGACCAATGGAGAACTTGCGCCGGTGGCCCAGGCTCGTCAGGCTGGTGTGCCGGTGGTGGCCCTTGCCGCCCGTGGGAGATGCGGCCGAGCTGTTGGTGTTGATGGACCCTTTTCTGCTGAGCTGCCGGGGCTGGTTGGGCGTCACCAAATGTGGCACCTGCAGCAGCAGAACATCCGTTCCGCTCTCGGGAGTGCCGGACTTATCCAACGACTCCGCCGAGGTTTTGAATGCATCGCCGTAGAGATTGCGCTCCTCGCTGTGTTCGTCCAGCCTGTACTCGTCGATGATGGTGGAGGCCGTGGGGGTTTCGTCGTCCCGTTCCTTGGACACCAAGTTGGTGTGCACACACAAAAAGCCGCCCTTGACCTCCTGGAACTTGACCCCGAGGTTGCTCAACACCCGGAGGATATTGTAGCGAATCACAGGCAACGGCTTGGTGGACGTGGTCTGCACACTGAAGAACCCCTTTAAGAAAAGCGTTTTCGGGTACTCGATCGACGGCATGCTATTCTTCCTCGAATGGTTGAACTGCTCGATGATCTGGTCCTCGCTAAGGCTGGGCACTTGCCTCCGTTCGGCTTCATCTAGCACAATATCATCAAACGTTCCCAGCGTATCCTGGGCCGCATTGTCGATTCCATCGTCGCTGTTTTGCGCCGCCATGCTATTGGGCAACGCCGGCTGCTTGTTTCCACGGTAATACGACGAGTCCTTGCGGGCATGCGAACCCACCGACTTGGCCCTTGCTGTCGGGTGGAACCGGTTAACCGATAAGAAGTTGTTGCCGTCTCCGTTGGGCTTATTGGGAACCTGTGCCGCATCAGTGGAGCCTTGGTTGTTGATGAGATTCGGCAAAGGAGGCAAGTACTCCACGGGAATGAAGCCATGCGGTTTGCCGGTGGTGGAATGGGACCGGTTATGCGCCCGGGCCCCGGAGCCGGAGGCTTCCTTGTGGCGGGCAGGCTTTGTTTGCGGCTTGTGCACCTCTGCATCGTGGAGGTGGGATTTGGAGCTGTTGGACTTCTCCTTGGCCGTGACCTTCATGCTGACACCACGCCGCATCAACGGGTCATTGACATTAGTAAACGCCGGTGCATGAGGCGCAGGGGTGCCCGGAGATAAGAGCTCGTCGTCCTTTTGGGCAGGCACCTCCGTGACTTTGGTGGGCAGAATATCAGGCAGAGCCGAGCCGGACTTCTTGGTGGACATTTTGCGCAAGAGCGAATTGAACCCTTGGCCTCGGCCCGCATTGGGGTCCAACGTGCTGGTGTACGCAGCCCTCTGTGCCCTTTGCTGCTGTGCATAATCGTCGTGGACAATGGCGCCTGCATCTTCCGTGGTGGTGGTGCTGGAGCTGGGGGTGCTTGGCGTGTGGGCCTGTTCCGGCACTTGGATGACCGGCTGTGGCTTTGGAGAAGGCGACCGAACGGCTTCTTGCGTGGCGGCGGGGCTCGGGTATGGCACCGTGTTTGGAGAGGGGCTTCCCTGGAGAGACTTGGTTCGGGCGTGGGAGTGGTCTCTTTGCTTTGGCACCGGCGGTTTGATGATGGGAAGCTTCTGGCCGTCCTGCTCCGCCTGCTGCCGCATCTGAGACTTGTACGCCTCCTCCTTGGCCTTCTTCCTCTTTCTCATCTCGTCCACCAAGTAGTAGATCGACACCAACGGATGGTACCCGAAAGTGGGGTCTGGGATGCCGTTTTGGACCGCCCGCCCCTGTTTGTTGGCCTTGAACCAATTATCGGAGCACAACTGATAATCCGGTTGCGTCACGATGCGCGTGAGTTCTTCCGTCAAAGACGCCACCGAGCCCAAGTCAAACGACGAAATGGCCTGGATGATCTGGGGGTCCAAGGGCAACGAAAGCGGAACTCGTTTGGGAGTGTAGCTGGGTGTGGCGTACTCGTAGCCGGCGTTCATCCAAGGATGTTGCATAACCTCGGCCAAAGTAGCCCGTTTGGTGGGGTCCACCACAAGCATCCGGGAAAGCAACGAGACGCAATCTTTGGAAATGAAGGACGGGTACTCCACATTTCCCTTTTTGATCTTCTCGTGCAATGCAGGAACCACCGGGTCGTCGAAGGGAACTTTGCCGCAGACCAAAACGTAAAGCACCACGCCAAACGACCACACATCCACCTCAGGCCCAGTGTAGGGCTTTGCACTCAATAGCTCCGGAGCCGCAAAATACAAAGACCCACAGTAAGTCTTGAGTAAATGGTTGGGCATGTAGAGGTTGGAGAGCCCAAAGTCAATGATCTTGATTTCTCCCTTCTGGTTGATCATAATGTTCTCGATCTTCAAGTCACGGTGAACAACGTTATTCTTGTGGCAATAGTCAAGCGCCAGGGCAATGCCCCGGGCAAACTTGCGGGCATATTTCTCGTTAAGGGATCCATGAGACACAATGTAGTCAAGCAACTGACCTCCCTCAACGTACTCGAAAAGCATGTAGTAGTGATTGGACATGGGCACCATTTCATATAATCGGCAAATGTGCGGGTGGAAAAGCAACCGCCCCAAAGCACCTTCCCGAATGGTTCTCTTGTCGCGAGCAACTTCCTTTTCGAATTCCTTCTGGCGTTGATTCGCCTCTTCTGCAGACTTGAGAGGAGGATCGTTGGCATGCGCTCTTTGGTATAACTTCGCCGCACGAGGAACAATCTTCACCGCACACTTCTCGTTGGTGGTGTTGTGTCTTGCCAACTTGACTTTACCCATAGAGCCTGCTCCGATAGTACGGATAAAATCCCAGTCGCCAATGGACTTCCGGTGGAACTGCTGCTGTTGCTGTTGCTGTTGCTGTTGCTGCTGTTGCTGTTGAGCGTCCGAAGGTTGGGCATTCGACGCATTGTTGGAAGGAGGCACACTTTGGGACGTCGAGCCCTGGGGGTTCTGGCGTCCATAGTCTTGGTTCTCTGGTTGCTGCGGAGGACGCAGGTGTTGCTGTTGGCCAAGCAGAGCCGGGGGCAACAACTCCTTCTCGGTGGGATTTCTCGAGGAGGTGGAAGGAACTCTATTCATGCCGGATTGACTCAATTGACGCGAGGGAGCACGGCCGGAGGTGGAGGACCGAGGGCTCGAGTAATTGTGGGGCGCCGAGGAATCCGAGGTTTTAAGGTCCGGGTGTTTGGGATCCGAGGCTCTGGATTCCGAGGTTCTAGGGTCCAAGTTCCTGGATTGTTGCGGGGATGCATCCGCTCCTGATGAGTCACGGCCAGGGTTGAATGCACTTCTTAGCATCCGAGGGGTCGCCGGCTGGTTGGTATTATGAGTGCCAGACAGCCTGAAAGAAACGCCCAGTGTGGTGTCCATCAATTAGTATAAATCGAAGACAACGCGTGCACGTCAAGGTCAAGGAGTATTGGGAGTCACAGAGACCGCTTCTCCACAGGTAGATTGGTCACAGATACGGCTTCTCCACAAGGATATGGAATGAAAGGCCAACAGGACAGTTGAAACGAAAAATGTAAAGACTCTCGAAGCACTCCGAAAACAATTAGAATGGTATGGGTATTCAGACCAACAGAGCACGGCACGGGCCGGGAGAGTTTGCGTGGAAGGGCCGACGGGAAATGCAGAGATGGAAAATTAAATGGGCTCCGAATCAGCACAGTGGAAGGATGAGACGGGGTGTCGGTCGACGAAAAAAGAGCCGGTCAATTTCCCAGGGAATTCTATTTGTAGCTCAAACGAGGTTTATCTGGCGATATGTAAGTTGCGTTTGTTTTCCCGAATTTTTCTTTAGGTCGCGCACGCCAGAGGGAGGCTGGTTTCAGAGTAGCAACTTTTGCGAAAATATGTGGTGGTAAAAGCGTGGGAAAAAAGGGGCACCACCGTGAGCCTTGGCCACCGGCCCGTTTTTGTGCGCCCATTGGTCCGGCGTGGGATAAGGGTGTAACAAGGCTGACGCAGCCATCTCGGCCGGCCTCCCCCTCGGCTCTAAGTCCGAAGGGAGGCATGGTAAAATTATAAAATTCGCTTATCAAAAGGACACCATATTTTGGGCGCTTATCAAAAGGACACCATATTTTGGGCGCTTATCAAATGGACACCATAATTTGGACGGTAAATAAATGATCTGCTTATTAATCTATTAAGAAAAGATCTGCCAATTGGACGGTTAATATTTGGTATTGATCTGAGATGTTGATCCAGATAAAGGGGAATGATGATAGCTGATGTGCGGCCAGGCATGCTGGGTTTTGATGCTGTAAGGCTGTTAAATCCCGCGACACCGATAATGTGATAATGTGATAAGGGGAATGGCCATGTGAACGGATGTTAAGTATACTGCGCGATGGGATGATCTGGGAATAAAGAGAGGGGGGGATGCTGTCTTTATATACCCTGGGTTGCCACGTCCATTTTACGGAACACGTCCAAGTATGGGGCTATTAGGTGCTGCTGACTGCATCGTTGTTTGTACACTTTGGGCATCCTTGCATGTTCCATGATGCATATTACTCCAACCATGGGGGACATTTTGCGCGCAATGCAGGCACGAAACGGATATTCGCCACAAGGGTGGTTCAGTGGGGGAATTTGCCACAGCCGGATTAGGTGATAATTGCCCCGTATTCTACTTACTTGCCGCATTTCAGCCCTACTACTTTCGTGCGCAATGTACGGACGCCCGCAACGTTTGCATTGCTTGATGCTTCATGTATAGGTGGGACATTCGAAACTGTGCGTGTACAGCCACCACAGCACGCATACGGTTTCAGCCTACGATGTTTGTAACAAGGAATTGACTATATAAGGGAGCAGATCCCCCTGGTTAAAACGTATAATGAAAATTGGATCCAGCCCTGACAGAAGATTCTTGACGCAGCTAAGGTTTCATACAATGCACAATAAGCTTAATTAAGGTTTGGCGCGCCTTGGTCGCTAATCATGAAACAACATCGCCGTCTCCAGTGCTATACATGAACTACAAGATCTCATTTCCCAAAGGTTTCAGAATAATCATACCCTGATTCAAACCGCTGCATCCAATCAAATTCCCAGATCAGAAATACCCGTTTTTCTCACGGTCCTACAGTGTGTCTTGACGCAATATGTATTCATGGGGTTCGGTTAGATTCTCGAAAGGCTTGATGGAAGTCGCATCCTGGATGATCTAACCGCTTCAGTGCTTGTGGTGTTTCAAGTGAGATTGGTACTCCCAGGTGTAACCGAACAACACAATGGCAACTGCAAGGTGGAGCAAAGGCTTACCAGAGGCGTTTTCGCCATCAAAGTATGCAGCCTTGTACTTTCCCCAAGGAGTGGTTGGCTTCTTGGCGGCTGGAGCAGCTCCGGTTGGCAAGTTCTTGTAAAAAGAAACAACCTCAGCCATTCTCTTGGCGTTTGGGTTAGACCCGATGTTCTGCGGTTAGTACTGTCAGTGGCAAGGTGAAACGTGAATGAACGAATAAACGTGAATGAACGGATAAACGTGAATGAACGGATAAACGTGAATGAACGGATGAAACGTGAATGAACGGATAAAACGTGAATGAACGGATAAAACGTGAATGAACGGATAAAACGTGGAAGAGGATGGATTGGCTCCTCGTTGCCTGATGATGGCTGTTCAAATGGATTTGGAGGTGGACCAATCAGTTCAAGGGATGCAAGCGTCGGGTGTCAAGAACAAGTTCATTCAAATGGTCATTGAAAAGAGTTTTGGAGAATTATATGAGCCTCAGGTTAATGCCCAGAACTAATACTGGCGGTTCCTGTTTCGTTTCTTTGTCTCTGCTTCTTGGCCAGGTTCTTCCAGCCTTGAGCTTATGACCCTGACTATTCTGCCTCCTGTTTTCATGACCTTATATTGACACTTGATTCTTGTTCATCTTGTCCTTGAAACACGGATAATGGTACTTGATGGGACTTTCATGGACGGATTTGGACGGATTTGGACGAATTTGGACGAATTTGTTTGACGGACTTGACGAATCTGTTTGGGGAATTTGACGGATTTATTTGGGGGAACTTGACGCTTCTAGTTTCTTGGGATTGTGGATTGACGCCTGGTGTTGATGATGTTTCCGCCTTGGTTTTTCACGCCGGAGTCGTTCTGAATTCCGATTACCGCATTGGGAAACCGGCGGCCGGTTCAAGTTAACATACCTTTGCCGAGGCAATCTTTGGTGGAATCAAAGTAGACAATTGTCTTCTGACGATAAAAGACATGATGCTGAGGTACAAGTATATACTGTGCCGAGAAGGATTCGGAAGTCGGTTTTTTCCAGTGCGCGCGAGACGCCCTCTCATTCGCTGGATTATGTGCAGGAATTTGGGGATACTTAAGGCAATTACCCCCCCCCCCCCCCCCCCCCCCCCCTCCCCCCCCCCCACAA